>RCHF01000046.1:0-40806 GCA_003987895.1 Neonothopanus nambi
AAATGCTCTCCAGGCTGCTGCTGAGTCTGGAAATAAGGCAATTGTGGAGCTCCTCCTCTCCTCAGGTGCAGATGTGAATACTCAGGGTGGTGAATATGGAAATGCTCTCCAGGCTGCTGCTGGGTCTGGAAATGAGGCAGTTGTGGAGCTCCTCCTCTCCTCAGGTGCAGATGTGAATGCTCAGGGTGGTGAATATGGAAATGCTCTCCAGGCTGCTGCTGCCTCTGGAAATAAGGCAGTTGTAGAGTTCCTCCTCTCATTAGGTGCAGATGTCAATGCTCAGACTGGTTACTATGGAAATGCTCTCCAGGCTGCTGCTTCATTTCAGCATGATGCAATTGTGCAGCTCCTTCTCTCCTCAGGTGCAGATGTGAATGCTCAGGGTGGTGAATATGGAAATGCTCTCCAGGCTGCTGCTGAGTTTGGAAATTATGCAGTTGTTCAGCTTCTTCTCTTCTCAGGTGCAGATGTACATGTTCAGGATGGTGTCTAAGCCTATGCCATGCTATATACTTTGTCTTTTTTGATTTTATAAACATTCCACATTTTTGAAGTTTAGTACTGTATCTTACTGCATAAATATCTATACAATAGTTACTTTCCTTGAAGATATTGACCATATGGATGAGAAATGAGAAATGAGAAACAGAACTAACACACCTATGGGTTATTAGGGATGCCAACTGCTCAGCTCAGCTTGCTTATGTGTCATTGGCTCAGCTTCCAACTCTGGAGCCATTTTAAAGAAACAGCTTGAGGGTCTTTGAGAAGGTGTATTCCTGAGTTCATTGTCAACAGATAGTTGGTATTTTAGAGTGTAAATAGGTTCTAGAGTAGAGATATATCTCTTGAATATAAAATAAGAGCAAAGGGATGGAAATTGAAGCTGATATATCATGACCCTCTATCAAGCCATCAGAGTAAATGGCTCAATGAGCTGTTAAAATTAAGTGACTCTGCCTAAAACAGCTTGGCTCCAGCTCTGCCCAGTGAGTCAGCCAAGCTGTTGACATCCCTATGAGTTGTACAATGTTAGATTGTGTCTTTTGAAAGTGAATTATGCATTGAACTATGATGTCACCCAAGTGTGCTGTGTTATCTAGTAGCTAATTTCTGTGGATTTACATACAGTGAAATGCTGTTATGAACTGGCCCTTTTTTCTTCTTACAGCTTCCTATCCTGGAACCACCATCCTACCTTTTTCCTACTCCAACACTCGACTACTCATGGCAGCTCAATAGCATAACCGATCGTCGAAGTCTGATGGAAACTAATCAACTACAGAGCATTCATACCGTCCACGTCAGCAACCCGATATCACAACGATAGTCCCATAAAACATGCATCAACATAGACTACACTATAAATACACTGTAATAATCTAGTTAGAGGCATTGGCTGAATAAACATTTTCTCTCTGTTTCTTTTCTTGCTCTACTGTTTTCTCTCTTGATTCTGGTTTCCTTTCTCCATTTCTCATCTCTAATTGGCCAATATCAATCATGTTGACCATTACTGAACGTTCGACGCACTTACAAATTGCTGTCACTGTCAAACGTGCTGCCAAGCGGCACTCGACAATACTAGTACCAATTACCATTGGTATGTACTCACTATTAAAATATTACTGACTGCTATTTGACCAGACTCGAGAGCATTGAGACTTAACAGTATTCAGCCAATTCCCACCTCCAGCACTAACAGTGACAGGGATTAGGCATGTCTGCTACATATACAACACCAGCATCTACAACTACTCAGGCTGAGCAGGGAGCTGCTGAAACTCCCCCTGCTCATCACACCTTTCCACCTACTTCGTGAATTCCGGTATTGACAAGACAGACACATCTCCAGGTACCCTCTCAATATGACATGCCATCATCAATTCAACATCGACCACCTTTCTCTCCATGAGAAATGCCTTTCAATACGCATGTTCCGGCACAGTATTCTCATGCATCTCGCTCACATCGACGTCGATGAGCATTTGATGTGTCGTGGGATGATTGCTATACACCATTGCGAAATCAAGTGGAAAGGTCACCTCCAATCTTGTTTCTAGGGCCAGATGAACAGTCAACAAATGCCCCTGCACACCATGTGGATCCTAGTGACCCCATTGACACATCAGAAATGGTCGACATGGAATTTACTCAGGTCTACCCAGAGCAGGGTGATTGACCATATGGTTCTGATGATTTTCCACATGCTAATATGGGTCCCCATGATCCTAGCAGTGTTAGTCAATGACATGTTGACCCATGGAATGTCGAATTGTCCGCTAGTAACAAAAATTCATCAGTCGGATCACAGGATGACAATGGTTGACAAGAGTTGACAACATCTCACCAGTTGATGACTCAGCAAAACAACCCATCAACCACTGACAAGGGGAAACGACATGAAGTTCCTAGACCTTCAGTGTCCCCTGAATACAATGAAGCCCCTCATATTACTGAGGCTATCCAGCAACAAGCTGCTATCACTCAACCATCCAATGGTGCTCACTACCAACCCATTCACATTGTTAGTCGATCAGACATGTCAAGAGCCACTTGACCTCTCTTTGAAGACCTTGAAGCACTTTGACATGCCTTAGCTAATCATTGACCAGAAAATCTCAATGCTGATTGCAAACAAGTCGGTMGACTAGCTCAACAAATGCTTTGGGATCTAGGATGGGCAGGAACTGTTCATCAATATGATTGGATTGGTTGGATTCAGTTACTTTGTATTGCTGCCAATACTGCATGGCGGGACCTCAGTCCTTTAGGACAAGTATGGTTGGGAGGATTGAATAATTACCATCAATTCCTCACATTGCTCAACCTAATTTTTGACAACCATGACCTACTTGTTCAGTGGGGTATTTACCACCCAAATGATATTCCAAACAATGTTATTCCGGATTATCTTCAGGATAACTTACATATGAGTCGATGAATGCAGGATCCCAACATCAACCATACTATGTCGCACTTTCCTCTGAATCCTTTTGAGTTAAATGAATTCCCAAGCGTCATTGTCGACAGACAAAATCTTTACTACATGGAAGAGTTCACTCAATGTTTACTCGACAAACTACCCTACACTTGTCTACAATGGGAGTTGTGGCCATTTGATACACCTGACCCAGGTCTTATTCAATTTCGAATGGAAGGAGTGATGACTTTATAGTTCAATGGCAAAGAAAAACCTCCACCATGGGAATGGTTATCTAAGCTTGAATGTCAGGTATACTATATGGTTGCTCAGGAACTAATCCGTGTAATGTATGATGCAGAACCTGGAGATGGCAACTTTTGTTGACAATGGGAGGAATTGTGGCCTTGGAGACCTGAAGTATACATGTCAATGCCTGAATCAAGAGCTCCTCGAGTAAAGATGTGTATTGGTTGAATTCCGGACCCTAATCTGCCAGATGATCACGTTTCTCCACCACCAACATCTCCTCCTGCAAATGATAGCATAGGAGTTGCCGTTCCAGGTCGAGCATTTATTCAATCAGTATCTGGACTGACACCTGGCTATAAAAAGTTGCTATTGCAACCTAAGAGTTATGAAGATATGGTTGAATACCTCTGTAAAGTCGTCAAGCTTATGGATAAGGATCTAATCCATCAATTCACAACTCTTGCACAAAATGCTAAAGCTGGATTTATTGTCAACATTCCGGATGAGAGCGCTCAAGCAGCTAATCGACAGCCTTGACAGTCGACACCTCAAGCCAACGTAAAAAATGAACCTCAGTCGACCGGATTACTGTCAACTCCCAACTTTTCTGACACTTTTGGTTCTAGTCCTCAATATGCTAGGGTTCCAGAACCATCAACTGTGAGGATGCAGCCTCCACCACTGGTATGAAGTGAAACTAAACCGAACACAACCACTCTACCAAACATTTGAGTTACTCAACCAACTCCTGTGAATGCTACACAGTCATCGACTCAGCAATATCCTCATGACTATTGACAAGAATACCATCCCACACACCCCCCAGTTTATAACTACAAGGGGTATAACCAATTTAGCTACTCGAGAGCAGGAGATTCTAGTTGAATAGTCCCAGCAACATGGTCTGATATTGGGGATAATACTTTTGTGTCTTATGGTCAACCAGCAGTAAATGCTTTGTACCATTTTCTGAGAACAACTACATGGGATGAAGCTTATGAGCAAGATCATCCCCACCAGTCAACGTACCCTGAAAGCTTCAACAAAAAACCATACTGGACCCAAAACTGGCCTCATGATAAGGACCAGTCTACTGAGTACCAGCAATCAAATCGACAACAAATGCCTGCAGGAAGTGAATATC
The DNA here is from genome assembly GCA_003987895.1 of Neonothopanus nambi. NCBI lineage: Eukaryota > Fungi > Basidiomycota > Agaricomycetes > Agaricales > Omphalotaceae > Neonothopanus > Neonothopanus nambi. The sequence goes on from RCHF01000046.1 coordinate 4,320, forward strand.
CACCTCAAGGGACTACTGCACCACCCAGATATCAAATGCAACCACCAGGATTGGTGCTGCCTTAATTGTTGACAATGCAACCACAACAGTCAATGAGTGCAGATACTCGACAACAACAGTTGACATTGTCCCAGTTTGAGTGGACAGCTTACAATCGTGCTCAACCACCCAGTCAACCATCTGAAATGGTCGACCCCTTACCAGGATTCCCTGGATATCGAGGGGGAGCACCGACTATGTCAACAAGGCCATCGACGACTAACCCTATGACTTTTGGTATGCCAAACGTGCCTCCACCACCACCCCCAGTATCTGGTAACCCTTGGGCATTCACTGCACAAACAGAGCCATCAAGTAGTCAACAAGGTCTGCAGGCATCATTGATGTACATTCTGACATCGACAGGAGGTGGAGCACCACCTCCACCACCACCAGGACCCACAGGAGCACCTGGTCAACCTGATTCCTACTCTGGATCACCACCACATTCTCACACTGGGCCATCAACACAAGCTGGACCGTTGACAAGCTCAGGGATGCAAATGGGAGCAGGGGGACCACCACCCCCTCCACCACCTGGGTCATCTGGAGCATGGGGAGTACCACCACCTCCTCCTCCACCTCAAGGTCCACCTACAGGATTAGGAGGAGCACCACCTCCTCCCCCACCACCAGGACCTACAGGAGGATGGAAAGTACCACCACTACCTCCTCAAGGACCACCAGCAGGATTGGGAGGAACTATCCCACCTCCCCCACCACCACCAGGACCACCAGGAGGTTTTGGAGGAATACCACCCCCACTACCACCACAGGGACCACCAGGAGGTTTTGGAGGAATGCCACCCCCACCACCACCACAGAGACCACTGGGAGGTTTTGGAGGGCTACCGCCACAACCACCATGGCAAGGACCAGGATTAATGGGCCCACCAGGTCCACCAGGTCCTCCAGGACAAGGAAATGGTAATGGTCAAGATCCTGCTCAAGATCAGCTTAATTGTGAAATTACTCGAGAATCAAAATTGGAATTAAAGCAACCTATGCCATTCTCGGGGCAGGATAAAATGAAATGGTGACCTTTCATTACTCAGTTGACAACCATATTGTGAGCTAAACCAAATCTCTATGCTACCGAGGAGTTGAAAGTAGCTTTAGCACTATCTTACTTGACTGACCTTGCACAGCAGTATCATCAGAATTTGGAAGATTTAGCTGCTCAAGGAGAACAAGTACCTGCATTAACACGATGGTTTGACTTCTTGGCAACTTTTGGTGCCATGTTTGGCATGCAAAACAAATGTCTACACACTCAATCTCAAATTGAAAGCATGTACCAAATAGCACTCGAGTCATTCTCAGCATTCATTGTTCATTTTGAGCAATATGCATTGCTTACAGGCTATGATGACACTGCTCTTCGTTTCCATTTGCTTAAGAAAGTTCAACCAGACTTATGTGCTCTACTTATCAACCAGTTGACAACGGTTGCTTGATATCGACACTACTTGACAGGTGTTTATGGACACTGGTTTAAGTCAACCAGCACAACTGACATATACTTATTGACCACAAGCGAATGCTCAACATGGTTGGGGTGCCCAACAAGCAAACATGGTCAAAATCAAGTCAACTGATACTCTATGAGCTGAACAATCRACTGATACTCTACGAGCTGAACAATCAACCAATACTCTACGAGCTGAACAATCAACCAATACTCTACGAGCTGAACAATCAACCAATACTCTACGAGCTGAACAATCAACCAATACTCTACGAGCTGAACAATCAACCAATACTCTACGAGCTGAACAATTGACTGAATCGACAATTCCCATTTCTCAGACAGACCAGAGGGGACCTCCATGGGCACATTGACAAAATAATACTGTAGCAAATCAGTTGAACCCACATCGAGAACCACCTGATGCGATGCCTGAGATCCTGGATAAGTGGCGGAAGGAAAGAGAACATCGTCAACAAGAGAATCTATGCTTGCAATGTGGTTCAGATCAGCACTTCATAAGAGACTGTCCAGAAAGGAATACACAAGTAGAATGAATGATAATCCCACTACTTGAGGATGACGAATGGGATGCTATTTTTGGTGAAAATCAACCAACAACGGTTGAATTTACCATAGGTGATGAGGAACAACCTCTTACTGCATACAAAGTCAAGGAAGGGGAGCTGGGAAAAGTGTTGGGGTCTCAGTAGGAGACAGAGTGCCTCTGAGTCCTGAAAATGAATGCTCTGCTCAACTGCAGGCAGTTAAAGTAAAGGAGGGGGTAAACTACCTCCCTTCAACCTCAGACTTATCATTCATGCTACCAGTGTCTTTCGATATCGACACAAAAATTCGCTACAACTCCTTAATTGACTCAGGAGCTTCGAAATCATTTGTTGATGAGTCAATAGCCTTCAAACATCCTGAAAACATGCTGCCCTTGGAAAAACCTATCTGTTTAACACTATTCAATGGCAAGGATACATCTGTGGGAGCAGTCATGCATCAATATACATCCCAAGTGTACTACGAAGACAATACCACACATCCCATCCACTTCCTAGTGACAAAGCTACACCCTGCAGCACCTGTAGTACTTGGCTACTCATGGCTGCGAGAACACAATCTGCTGATCAACTGGCAGAAGGCGATGTTAACCTTCTCAACTGGCGCTCAGCTAAGGGCTATTGTCATTGACATGTGCCAGCTACATGCAATATGGCCTATAGCTGAAGAACCATTGGATGTCAACAACCCTAGTCTAATAAGTGATCAGTTGACAATGCAGATAAGACCATCTGACCCACTGTGTCAATTGAAGATGAGGAAGACAATGAATCGGACATGGTTGGAGAATCATTGGGTCTCAATGACCCTCTACTACTCTACATTAATGAATGGATCAATTCTAAGGTAGAGGGCATCGACCTCCCACCAACATCACATGCATCAAGCATGACAGACCAAATATGGTGAAATTTGGTGCAATAATAAAAGAAAATGAGCTCAGATATTTACTTGTGCACGCCTAACAATTTCGTCCCATGAATTGATGCAAAATATAGTAAGGAACATTTGGGAACCAAGAATTTGGCCAGGTACACAAATTTGATAGAGGAGTTTCAAAAATATGGTACTGTTACACCTCCATTCTGCTGTGCCCTCGTGTCTAACATGCCTCCCACTAAAAAACACCTCAGGAATTGCACAGACAACTTTTGTGGTGGCATTAAGAGATGTATAGAGACAGTGAAAGAAGTTTGCTCACTGAAGAAGAAGAAGGCATGTAAAGAAGCAGATCCTCAATGCGTGCGTACTTCTCTTAATCACTGATCAAATTGTCATGTCAATTGTGTTCTCGCATCTTTGACAATACATCCAGGACCATGATGTCAATATATCATTTCATGATGACTTGCCAACTTCTCGAGACAGTCCTGCATCAAGCTTTGCATCAATTCCACGTGTATCTAATACCTTCGACCCTATGGGGTTTTTCTTTCTTCCAAGATGTGTTGACATGTGATCTACTGAAGCTCCTAGATCATTTATCAATACACTTGCATTTTTAACTCCTTTCCGACCACGTAGACGTGAGAGGGCTGTTCCAGAGACACCCAGAAAACCATGTCCAGGTAACCGCATCCTGATTGAGGAGACTGTATTGAATGACAATGATGTATCCTTTCTAACGCGCTGTACACATGAATTAACTGGGACTCAAATGGAGGATTATATATTCATTGAAGAAAGTGAGATAGATGAGCAGAGTCTATGCGACAACACCATCCATGAACCTGAAACACCAGTTACTTCCACTCCCGGCCCTCCTCCAGGTAAACTTCGAGAAGCACCAACTATCCTACAGGCTACCAAAGCACTAAAGGATTTGCTCATCCTGTTGCAGGGACAGCCTCAGGGAAAGGGATATAAAGATTCCAATTTTGACCCCTTTGTCCACCACTGTCTTGAAGGAATGCAGATCCTTCTGAAGCTATATACAGATCTGAAATCAGTTACATACGATCATTGGGGTTCTTCTTCGATGCAGGCTGCCATTTCTTTGAATAGGGGGATATACTGTGCTTGCACTCTTCGATCTCTCACACGGCAATATATTGTGGACCATAACATTCTTCCTGTTAATCCATATGGCGATTGGAACGAATCCCTCCTTATTGATGAGTACTTATGCATGGATATCAATCTCCATCTCCAGGAGCTTGGAAATAATATTAGTGCACAAGCACTTTTATCATATCTGAGCTGCCCTGATGTGATGGAGAAACATGGGATTACATGCAAAATCAGTATCTGGACAGCTCAGCGGTACTTGAAGGCTCTTGGATTCAGGTTCACTGTACCAAAAAAGGGCCAGTATGCAGATGGACATGAGCACGAGGATGTTGTCTACTATCAGGAACGGAGATTTATTCCTGCCTGGGAGAACATTAGCACCTGGATCCAGAAATGGACTTCTGAAGGATATATGGAACAGGGTCCTCTTCCAGGGCGCCGAGTTATTGTCTGGTTTCATGACGAGACCATCTTCTATGCTCATGATCGACATCGAAAGAGCTGGTACCATAAAGATGCATCTGCCAAGCCATATGCCAAGGGTGATGGTCATTCTTTTATGGTTGCTGACTTTGTTAGTGGTGATTTTGGTTGGCTCTGTGCTCCAGATGGTCGATCTGCCTGCAGGTGTATGTTTCCAGGAAAGGCAAAAGATGGATACTTCACAGCTGAAGACATCCAAGACCAGGCCAATGAAGCAATAGACCTTGTAACAGAACTCTATCCAGATTATGATCATATTCTTATCTATGATAATGCTACCACCCATCTCAAACGAGAAGATACAGCCCTTTCTGCCTGTAAGATGCCCAAGAACCCTTCACAAAATTTTCATGTCCTTGTTACTGAGTGTGATTCCACTGGAAAAACAGTTCATCTACCTGATGGTTCAGTCTCAAAGGTCAAGAAACAAATGGGTCCAGCCACATTTGCTGATGGCACTCCCCAGTACCTTTACCACCCAGATGGTACATTCAAAGGAATGGTTCAGATTCTTGCAGAGTGGGGAATTGATGCAGCATCAAAAGCTTTTGAATGCAAAAACTTCAAATGTGCACCTCCAGCCTTAGACTGCTGTTGCCACCATATACTCTATAATCAGCCAGACTTTGCAAATGTTGAGTCACTCCTGGAGAAGACATGCAAAGAGCGAGGTGTTCCAGTTATTTTCCTGCCAAAGTTTCATTGTGAGCTCAATCCCATCGAGCAGTGCTGGGGCTATGCAAAAAGGTTGTGCCACTTTTATCCTGAATCTTCTCATGAGGATGACCTTCAGAGAAATGTATTGGAGTGCTTAGATCAAGTTCCTCTTACTTCAATCCATCAGTGAGCACTTGATTATCTTGTTTTTATTCATCAAATTGATACCCAGGTCTTTAGTTTTTGTAACCGATCACAGAAGTTTCTTGATGCCTACAGTAGGGGCCTCAATGGCTGCCAAGCAGCATGGGCAGCACAGAAGTACAAGGGCCACAGAATCCTTCCAGAAAGTCTCATGAATGATATGGAACACAAGAAAATATTATAGATTCTAATATACACTGTATATATGCCTCTAAAGTACAATATCTTGGTAGTTTACATATTAATTTGATAACTCCACCTGAGATTCTTGTCCAAATGACTCAAAAACTTGTTTCAGAGCATTTGAACATTATTCAAAGATATTCATGGCAGGGATTAGCTGTAGCATGGTTCGAAGATTTTATACAGCATTTTCCATATGAATTTCACTATATTTGCAATGTGACTAGGGTGTGACATGTGGCACATGACGTTGGTGGGAGGTCGATGCCCTCTACCTTATCAACAGAGAACCTCCAGACTTAAGTGACCAGCCTGTGCTGCTACCATTATCTATTACACACAGTACTTACCATTGGGCACTCATGTATCACAGACAATAGTTACCAGTCAGTTTCCAAATTAGGTACCCAGTGCTTGTTGGTTCTTACCATTTTGACCTATATTTGGTGGATAATGTCATGTGATTTTCCCACTCACCTCCTGCCACTCTCGCTGCATTTCGGCAACCGGCACTTACCATATGAAATATCTACCAAGTGAAATCAGGCAGCACAATATAAAATAGAATGTAACTTCAGAGATTCGAACCCTAGACCTCTTACCTTACAGTAGGTTCTAGTAACAGAACTCTAGACTGTTGAGCTACAATTGTATAGTAAAGGTAGGATACATAGTATATATACTGTCCACTGCTGTGCATTAAGTAAGTATACCATTGATAGTTACTGTTCTTCATATATCATAGTGCACACACAGAAAGCAGATAAAAATGGTGGTATATTGGTAATAGTACAGGTGCTACATACACTACTGCATCACGTGCTACCCTCTACATCCTCCCCATTGTTCAGGTAAGTTAAGAGGAGTGCCAAAGCTGGCTGAAAGCATACATGACCTCCTTGATAGCATCATCCAGGACAGAAATATGTTGCTCCCACTCCTCATTTTCTTCAGATGTGCCATTAGAGAGTTCGTACACAACCTCCATCCACCATGCTAGTGCTGCCACGCTGACAATACCATTCAGACCTGTAACTCAAAGACACTCCCAATCTTGACCCTCCTTTCTAGACATGGCAATAGTATCAAGAGATTTCTTCCTCCAAGACAGCTGGCAAGCCTTCCACCAGGCAGCAAAACAGGATTTGAATTTGTCAAGGTCGGAGATATCAGGACAGAAGTTAGGGCAATGGGCATTCTTTATCCACAAACTGACAGCTCCAGGATGTCCAGATGTAGTCAAAGTGGTGGAGCCACTAAAATTCTCTGCTTCATCATTGTCAAACCATCCACGAACTACTTTCACCCAATCCTTGTGGCCCTCAACATTTGAAAACAAGTGTAGAGCTTTTGTGACATATTCAGGTGCCCCTTCTGGACAGTCGACAATAAATGATTCATCTGAGGTGTTTGAGTCAGAAATGCGAGGTTTTGCATGGGAATTTGATTTAGATGGGGGGTTTGAGGTGAGTTTTGAACTAGGTTGCAAGAGAGCTTTTGAGGTGGCTTTTGAGATGGCTTTTGAGATAGGTTTTGAGGTGGGTTTCAAGGCAGGTTTCGAGGCAGGTTTCGAGGGAAGCAGCATGTTATTCATCAATGCAGCCTTAGTCAAAGTAGCAGCTGTTTGAGCAGCTGCTCCTCAAGGCCTAGGCTGCGGCCTGCTTTGCTTCTTACTACTCCTCTCCTTCTCCTTGTTGGACGAGGCTGAGGTCTTCACCTTCTTTGCTCTTGTATCACCATCCTCACCATCCCCACTATCACACACATGCTTCTTTGAACCAGATGCAGCAGTTTTGACTTTGGACAATTTCTCTCTGGCACTGGAGTCAACACAGGATTTCTTGGCTACATTGTCACTTGTGTTGCTAGCCCTGTCCCTCGACCTCTTAGATGGCACTGGAAGCAATTCAATGGGAGGCAAGGAATCAGAACGAGCTGCAGGGGGCTTAGAGTGAGGTGTGGGTGGGGTAGACTGATGCTGAGGGGAAGGGGGTAGAGAGTGGCGATTAGGCGAAGGCAGAGGTGTAGGAGAAGTATCGTCATTGTCATTTCTGTGGCTTTCACTAGGTGAGACAGAATTTTGGGATTTATCATCACTGGGAGCCAGGGAGTTGGCATTGGGAGAGTCAACATCATCAGGGGGGGTAGAGACAGATTTGTGGGAGACACTGCAGGCATCATCAGGAGCTGCGGAAGTGGATTCGTGGGAATTGTCATTGTCACAAGGCGTAGAGACAGATTTATGGGAGGATTCATTGGGAGCTGTAGGAGTGGATTTGCAAGAATTAACATCATTATGAGCCATAGAATCAGATGTATCAGCTGGAGAGCCAGTACCTAGGCCAGATAAATCGATATTGTCAAGTGTGATATCATCATCCAACCCAAGGGAAGTGAGGTTGCAAGGCTCACCTTCCTTGCTGTTCAGCACTCTCAAACAACATTCCTCAACAGCTAGAGTAGGATGAGTATGCAAAGACTACAACAGTAAGGGAAATAAACTTACTGAAACATTTCTTCAAGAATTTACCATATAACAGAAGAATAGTAGTTTTATATCCAACTTGCACAGCCTTTCCAAAATTCATGTTCGGTACACCCATTGTAACTCCTGAGTGAATGCTGTATAAGACAGGTATGATTAGTGAATTTGTATATAGATAAAAGTACGACAAACCTGACAACATTCAGGCAACCCTGATCTGCAGGCTCCGGTCCACCTGCTATGAGGCTGAGATTCCAACCTGTCTGCTCACATACGCCATCCAGGATGGGTTGAATGAAAGTAGCAAGGTTTTCTATACATCTGAAGATAGAAATAAGAAACAATGAAAGAAAGGAAAGTGGATGGCGTACTTTTGACGATCTTCAGGCTTGGTTGAAACTGGCATGTTCATTGAGTTTTTCCATTCCTCTAAACACTCATTGTGCTCCTTCTCAGCTACATCCTTCCAATGCTTCTGATCCTCAACAGATAGTTTTCCAAATTCCTGCTTTATAATATTTTGGTGCATGGCAACAAAAGAATCCTCCCCTGCAAAACAAACATCAGGGCACACTTGAAAATGACAAAGATAAAACAAACTTACCAGCATGAACAAAACTGCTCTTCTTCTTTTGCTTCTTCTTCCCCTTCACCTCTTCCACCTCTCCAGACTCTTGTTTCTTCTTCAATTCTTCCATCTTGGCCATAATAAGAGGCTTGATAACATCTGGATTAGCCTTTGACCAAATGTTGTAGGCTGTTCAGCAGTGGCCAGGCTTTTTGACAGACACCCCCGAAAGTTTTGACATGAGAACAGAGAAAGAGCTGATTTCACCAGGCTCTTGACCTAATGTTTCCTTGGATTTGTACTGGTACACCATCCACCTTTGAAGTTGCTGGAACGAGATGATTCGGTTTAGTACCATGTGAGGATTGACCAACAGTTACATACTGCAATGCAGAAAATAATAGTTTTTTGAAGTTCCTCAAAATCCTTGACCTCTTTCTGAAAATCCTTGTTGCTCTGGCCCTTCTTTCGAACAGGTGGCTCAATATCAGGCTCAGGATCATCATCATTGACAGCTGCCAATTCTTCTTCTGTTGGTTCCCAGTCCAAGGGAAGAGTGGGAGGAAAATGTTTGAAGAATTGACGAGTCAAATCAGCTAGAAAATCCGGACCACAATTCTTCTTGACAGCCTTAGCATATTCAGGAACCTGCTCCAAGAGCCAGTTTTTTCGTGTACCTCGATAGGTGCCAGGATTAACCATGTGGAAGAGGCTGACTCAAGAAGGGCAGGGAAATGGCTCAATACGAGGGGATGACATTATATGTATACCTAGGTATTCAGATTCCCTGTAACATGAAACAAACTGATTTTTTTGTGACTGGAATGCAGATTTACAAGCAAGATCCTCAATTTGGTTACACAAACGGTAACTGCCCATAGATGGTGAGGCAGGAACATCACAAGCGAAATTAATCACAAAACAGCAACTGCCTATGATACAAAAGCCCAGGCTCAATCAAACACGCCCCATCTTTCTCTCTCTCTAACCACTATGACAGGAATTACTGTTAGTGCTTCTCCCTACACTCCCTGTCCTCCTAGCCCAGTCAATAGAAGAGAGGGCACCATGGTACTCAGTGGTAAGTGCAAAGTTCCATATAGCATTCTTATTCTGACTATACATTTCAGGCTACCCTTCTGATGTTGATCCTGCCATTGTCGAGGCCCCCAAGACTTACACTTTGACTGAACACGAAGCTGAGCATGGTAAGAACATTTCACTATTTCAACTTATAACTGTTGTCTCATGTACCTTTAGGAACTACAATTACAAAGACTACCGTGGAGGAACAAAATGGTAAAATTCATTGTAGGTAATTTCAACGAGGCTGATGATTATTTTACTAGGGCTYGTGGTCACTATCATCACCAAAATTCAACGTATTCATCCAGAGACTGTGCCTGTCGAACAGGGTGATGCGAAGGAAGCTGGGCTGATTGTTGTTTCTGACGACGAAGACGACGATGAGATCCCGATGCCGTCCAGCTTCAAACGCCCAACGACGAAGGTCAAGCGTTTCTACGTCGTGTTCAAAGGCACTAAAGTCGGAATTTTTCATAATTGGTACGTCGTTTTGTTCATAGCTTCAGGATGCTGCTTAGATATTAATTGAATAGGCACGGCGAGGCTGAGAATTACGTGGTCCGTGTCTCCGATGCTAAACACCTCTCGTTCAGTACCTTCGACGAAGCTATATTGGAGTACGCTCGTGCCTACCAAGGCAAGAAACCAGGCTTCGATCTCACCGTTCTTCCCGGCAATTGAGCCTGCGCGTCGAACGCGGGTGACGTTGATCTTGATGGACTTGATATCGATTTGGCTCGTATTCGTTGCTCAGGTGCTCAGTAGTCAAATTTGTTGCTCTCGGTAGTTGTTTTTTCATCGCTGTGTTGTGTACTTTAGCTAGCCTCTGAATCGTTACTCCCTCGTTCCCTGATTTCAAAGAATGAGTCACTGTCGATATGAAGATGAAAATGCCATCCAGCTTCCGGGGCTAAGATTCAAAAAAGGTAATCAACCTTGAGGCGCTGAGTCAAAGAAGCCAACAGCGATTGTCGTCCCCTTCACAGAAGTACGGCAACATCCAATACGTACAGCAAGACCCTGTCCAGCAGCTCCAACGGCGACTGCCACTCGCACAAGGAGAAGAACGGCGGTATCCAATCAAACTCCAGCTCCACAGTCAGAAGCCAATGGCGACTGCCGTTCCCTTCATAGAAGAACGGCGATACCCAATACGTTCTAGCAGCCTCAACGGCAACTTCCAAAGAATGGTAGTTCCTTTTGCTAGACTCCGGGGTCTCAACGGTAACCCCCACTCGCCTATGGCAGAATGGTAGTATCCAAACATTTCTCAAAAACTTACTAAGCTCCGCCGACTGTATCACACTTCTCAGACCGTTATGAAAATGTTCGAATTTCATGAATAGCATTGGAGGCAGCAAAAGTATGAGTAGTAGCGTGAGGTTAAACAGCAACGAACAGCGACGAGTAACAAAAACAAGAGGGAAAACGTATCGATCATAGTACATGTGTAAAGCAATGCGGCGAAAAAAAGGAGGCAGAGGGCGAAAGGTTGGGGACCCGGAGGTGTGACTAAGTTGAATCAGCCTCTGCTACACTGTATCTTCATTGCATACTCTGAGGCATCAGAATTGTAAGTAAAAACTTACCTATTACAAGCACGTTGGCGCTGCAGCTTGTAGGCCAATGCTTCATAACGGCGGGAACAAAAGTACGACTGCTTGTGATGCTTCAGTACGGGTGTTGAGAGAAAAGCGCGCCTACAAGTAATCGAAATCAGAGAAACAAAGTAGAAAAATCAACGGACCCACCATGTGATCCCCTTTCTTTGCAAGTATCTGTATGGAGCGAAGATCACAGTTCAGTAATTGAGAATTGAAGGGTTAAATAGTCTACCCACCTATAGAAGTGTAGTTTGTCGCGCAACTTGTAGGTCCACCTAGAAAAACGCCCACGGGCACAAGCATTCCTCAACTTCGTTCTGGCGTTCTCTCTAGGAAGCATGCACTCGATCAAAGAGCTGGAGAAGCCGGAGGTCCTGAGGTACTCTATCTCCTTGTCGCCCAGTAAATCGTCTATGACTCCGGTGTGCTTGGTAGATGCCAAGTCCTCGTCAAGTTGATTTGGGAGCAACATAGTGGACGAGAGGAAGGAGGGACGTGATCAGGTGACCAAGGCACGCACTGATGATGATGTCGGATAACGGTGCACGCCTTGCGAGTGCTTATTGGCCTGGCCTACTGCGTGAAGGTGGTATAGATAGAACACGAAAAGACTTTATTGACAATGTTTTCATGAGATGTATATCGAAGCAGCCACAATCAATTGAATCAAGGTATGTGAAAGAGCATTATAAAATCAAGTCTCCCCTGGGCTGAGTTTGTATACCTAAGGGGGCAGATAGGAGTAGGATGATGTAGCAGATGGAAAGTTGATCATAAGTTGGAGCATTCAGGGAGTGGTTTACAGGATTTGAGCTGCCAAGACAGCGAAGTGTTCTATGTGCATTAACATTGTCAAGGTGGACTGTGATTTCAGTGGTAAGATCAACTCACTTTACTGTTTCCCACACACATATGTTCGCCGTCGTTCAAGATCATGATGAACGAACGTATACTATGGAATTTAATATTGACGATACATCACGACTGCCACACACAGTATACCTGTGGGCGCAGTCAGAGGCATAAATGTACAACTTGAAGTTTCTCATAAGTAGCGTTCTAAATCCTTCGAATGGCGATGAGCGTATAGGAGCAGGATGATACAGTAAATGGAAGCCTAATTAAGTATCATAAGTTCGAGCATTCATATCACTTCCATGGAATCAGACTTACGAGTGAAAGCGATAGCAAAGTGACCGGAGTCGTGATTACGGTGGTCGAAGTGGTTAGGAGTGACTGGTTGACCATCGGCAGACCAACCTTGATCATCGTTGAAGAAAAGACCAGCATAATGAACTTCTTGCGTAGCTCCGGTTTCCATTGGAGGCTTGTCGATCGTCCATAAGTACCGTTACTTGCAAATTTGCCGGAGTATTGCTCAATCTATCATCGTATGAAGTTCAGCTGATGTTCGTATGCTTTAGATTTTTCAAATTCTTTACCTGTTTTTCATGAGAGTACGCAATAACTTCAGCAGGGAAATGGCTGCGACGGAGATCGACGATAACGCTGGTGCTGGTTGTAAATTCGTAGCCTCCAGTGTGACCCAGTATCAAATTCTCGGAGGACAGCCACCTTGGCTTCGAAACTACAGAGAAATAAAAGCGACGCGGCGTTGGTAATAGATGTTGTGGAATTGGAGTGCCCAAATGAGAAGGATTTCRAGGYRAGGAAAGCAAAAGAGATTGGTGCATCAACAAGCTGAGCAGTGATAGTAGTCTTTGGGTGAGTCAAATCGATGGCACTATCTTCTGAGTTGTATTCAGCCTATAGAAAATCTTGTGTGTCTTGACGTTCTATGAGCAAGTCTTCAAGATAGATATTGCATAGATCAGTTCAATTTAGTGCAGGAATAGCTGTAAGTGCTCACTGGCACCATGAATCTTCCAAACCACTGATGATTCCACTCATTCCACGTGCTCTTATTGACAGCATTTTTTCAACTTGACCTCGTCAACAGCATTCCAACTTGGCATTCTAACAATGACTTCAAGGCCTATGGCTGGTGGTGCACACGCTAAAAAGTGCCCTTGAGTGGATAAAACATCTTATCATGATCAAATATCCTTACCTGAAGATTTTGAATGTGTTGGTTCTTGAGAGGAGCAGTTAGGTGCTTCAGGGTGAACCATGGTCATGGAACATGCTTTGATGGGTACATGGACATGAGCAGAGGAATGGGATCCAGAAGATTGGTGGGACTTTGTGCTAGATCCAACAAGCAAGCTTTATGACTTTACAGTCAAGGCTGACATTTTTGGTGACTTGAAGGTGGCAGGAGCAAAAAGGGGAAAAAGATCACAACAGTTGGTAAGCAGTTCTCTCCTCCTCCTCTTCATCCCATTTGATTCTCATATAAACTCAGAGACAACTGAATATTTATTGGAAGAAGAACTTCCGGGTGTCATTCCTTAATGAGCTTCTGTGACAGAAAGGTAGAGGGGACACAAGAACCCAGACCTGCTGTGTAGATTGCACAGGGAAGGATAAAGATGGTACTCTTGATGATAGTTGAAAGCCAGAATATCATTGTAGAGACTGCTTCCTCGACAATTTGGTGTGCCAGAAGTGCTGCGTACGCCACCATTGAATGTTACCCTTTCATGTTATTGAGGTGTGTGTTTTCTTATTCAGTGGCTGTATTTGATGCTGACTGTTTCTGTTCAGCATTGGAATGGAAGATTTTTTGAAAAATCTAGTCTGGGCTCTCTAGGCCTTTCTATTCAGCTTAATCATCAGAGCATGTATTGCGTTAATCCACTCCCCTCTCACTCTCAATTACAAATTCTCCATATGAATGGAATACACAACATTTCAATTCAGTTTTGCAGATGCTCAAAGAAAATCCCCCAGTACCTGCAGCTGCTCAGATGTGGTCTCTATCCAGCAACAGTACATGAGGGTAGAATTCAAACTTGTACTACTTTTCAATTCCTGGAGAGCCTTCACCTCTACACCCTTACCACAAAAGCCTCCACATATGACTTCTATAGAGCAGTGGAGAAACTCACCAACAGGGCAGGGATGCTGGAAATAAAATCTCACTATCGGCCACTTCTTATGATGATCCACCAGTGGTGACATCTGAAGATGTTGATGCACTCAGGGCAGGCTCATAACCGGGCTCCGTTGGATGATGCTCTACAAGATGGGTGTCTTACCATTTCCTGTCCCTCGTGCCCTCACCCAGGAATTAATATGTCACAAGACTGGGAGAAGGAGGTAGAAGCCAAACCATACATGTCTTTTGTCTCAAAATTGTTAATTCTGGCCTAAATCTGCCTTATTTTAGATTTCTGCACACACTGTGTATCTGTATGGACACAAATTTTCACCTCAAGGAGCAAATTGTATCTTCACATTCGAGGGATCCAGCACTGACAGATGGACTGGGTTATTTTGTGAGAAGGTCACCCTATGAAGACTGGGTGTCAAAAAAAGATGACAGCAATGAGGTAAGCTCGTTTTATCCATGATCTGTTCTGTGATTGACCCCATTGCATCTGCAGATCAATACATGCATGCCACTTGCTGCCCTTGCTAAGCAAAACACAAAATTTTCGAAAGGTCTGCACTATACCGGTGTAGCAGAAGCATTTTGTGGGTGGAGTGACATGGTTATTTTGGTTGCAAATCTACAAAAAGGTGAAAGGTGAGCAATAAGACCACATTTGAGACAGGGTACTCACCATTGAATCAGATATTCAAATATGGATTATGTCTTTGCATCTGTGCTTCATCAGTTTCTAGGGATCTCTTTACTTCTTTTCTGCTATGACATCTGCTGCCAATGGTTCAAAAACTTATCCAAACATGCAAAGAAGTGGCCAATGAACATCAATCTTCCCAGCAACATATTGATAATCCCCACAATTAGAAAGCTTCATGAACCGGGTCATAAACAACAGGGTGATCACGAACAATTTTCACTCAACCTTATTTCTGACACAGGTGAGACTGATGGAGAGAGTGCTGAGCACTTCTGGGGCATGCATAATCCCCTTAGTAATTCCACCAAGACAATGGGCCCCAGTAATGACACTGATTTGTACTTATATATAAGAGCTTGAACATGCTCTATAAGCAACTACAATCAATCTCTAAGTTTGTGAGTGAGGTTTGGTGTTGTCAAAGGTGCTGCATGACAGTCAAAAGCTCATTCAAATGTCTCTAGAAGTGCTTCTTTGTGCTCTTCATTGCTGCTAGACTTGGGGAACCAAGACAGACAGACAGACAGACAGACAGACAGACACAGACAGACAGACACAGACAGACAGACACAGACAGACAGACACAGACAGACAGACTCAGACAGACAGACAGAAGACTCAGACCAGCATCTAGAGCCAAACAGAAGGGTTCAATCAATTCAAACAAATGCCAGAATGCACCAGCAATGTATTCTCTTCAATCAGGATCACTAGCTCTTTCAAACTAGGGCCAGACTCGATACAGCAGAGAAGTATTTCCCAATTTATCGCTCTAGAAGATGCAAACAGCACTCCAGTTCGGCATACAGTACTTTACTTGTTGTTCCAGAGCTAATACATCCAGTATATATATCTCTAGAGCATAAATAATAAATATAAAACCAGAAAATAGTACGGAGTTGAGTGTGATAACAGCAGATAAGGAAAATATGACACAGAGATACAAGAAATGGAACAGAAATTGGATATGTATAGTAGTTTTGTGATGAGTTGGGTGGATAATGTCCATTCTAGACAGGTTTTGGTGGTATAGTTTTGGGTATATTCGAGTTTTGGTAGCTTATAGAAGCACATATATGGTGGTTTGGTATCGCAGCATTGCACTGCCAAGCACAGGTGGAACATTCTGAGACATTCTGTTGCTATAGGACACATCATCCTAGGCACAAGAGTACCCTAAGCATCAGGTGGATCATTCTAGAGCCTCTATTTCATATCTAGCTGGCCAATCCTCTTGCTCCAGCAAATATAGCTCAGTCATAGGACGTCATTCCACAGTTATACAGCTGCCAGAGGTCATTATCACGAGTGAACGTGCCTCTAGAGCATATGGTTTGGCAGCAGACCGACAGATCAATCATTCCAACAGCTTTGGCCAGTTCTATTGTGTCAGATCTATTATTTGATGGGATCTAGCTTGGCAACCCAACTCTAATCAGTTATCTCCGTTGGTGGATATGCTTCTAGACTGTCAGCACACTGTGGACTTCACATCAACAGATGTCCAAGCAGCATCTACATAGGTTATATAAGCAGTCATTCAGACTCTAGCACAGTGCAACAGTGGTATCATGTATAATTATCCTTCCAATGTCCCATGGATTGCAAAAGACATTCCTAGGAGCTTCTAGAAGACGGGCAGCAGTGCCAAGAGGGTGGGTCTGACCTAACCGAAGGTGCTAGCAGCTGGTAGTTACATCTTCTTCAGCTCTAGAACTGTACTGGTCACAATAACTAGATATACCATTGAATACCATAGTCATTCTACACTTTGGTTACTTCTAGAAGTATCTTAGGCTTTAGCTAGCTGTGTGGGAGCATGCTAGCTCTCATTTCCCAATGGTTTCAGACACAAAATATAACAAAATCAACGTCTAGAGGGCTGAATGCATTTTCAGCATAACACCAGTTCAAGGCAAGACCTTTTAGAATCTAGTTTTTCTTTTTGGAATTGGTTGAAGTATATCACCATGGGTATGTCTTGGACTGTCTTTTTTAATTTGAAAACTCTTTGCTCATGTTGGTTCTAGGTGTTTCACTGAGAATTCGCTATATTTCTGCTTTGGGTGACTGTAACAAGCAGACTGAGGCTCATGAAGGGCTTACAAGAAATCTTCCAGCTGAATTGGTGCAGGAGTGGGAGCAGCTGTGTGAGGACTGGGAACAAGCACCATACCTCAAGTTGAGTGTCATCAATTCATATGAAGTTAAAAGAGAATGTACATATATTCTTGATTTCTACATACACTCCTAGCTTATGCTTCTTCAGATGTGAGTGAGGCCCAAGCACTGCAGCAGTTAGAGTTGGAGGAAGAGAAACGGTTACATGAGGGAGGGGTGCAATATCACTCTATGGGTCCAGCTGCATTTATTTCATTGGGGTTGGAACTGTGGGATTCTCAGTGAGTTCTATTAACTTCTGCATTCCTGACATTGCTAAGCTCTTTCTTTGACAGATATAAGCTCAATCAGCAAATCTCCGAAAAGGAAAGGAAAAACACGGATCGCCAAGCTATGAAGCTATTGCAACAACAGAACTTGTTATGCTGCCATCTCCTAATTTTCAAGCAACTGCATCCCATTTATATGCCTGGCCTCCTCAAGTATCTGATGGACACCAATCAAAGTAGTGACTCGTGTGATGCACACCCCAAGAACATGAAGCTTTGGATGCCATCCAAACTCTCTACCAATCACATTGACAGCATATGCACACCTGGCCTACGAGATATCAAAGCTAAGCTGCAAGTTGCAAGGTGCAATGACTCACTAGATGGTATTCGGCAGGTGCTGCATATGAAGTTGAGGATGATTCTTTTCAAGAACACCAATGTTCATGGGCAATGGGAATCTGGTCATTCTCAGGAAGTCATCAATTGGGTGCATTCCCAGGCATGAGCCTTTGCACAGCAATATCAAAGCTCTCGAGCTGCCTATCATGCATTGATGGGCCCAGGAGAGTGGGAAAAACACTATGTGTGCTCAATGACACTGACTTACGAAGCTATTCCGATCCTGTGTTAGTGAGGGTGGGTCCTGGTCAACAAGGCACTGATGAAGAGGTAGAGGGGGAGCTGGAGGTGCAGCCCATCATGCTGGGTGCTGGTATCGATCTCATTCCTCCAGATCGCCGGGAATTGTGTCATAGAGAGCAGCATGGAACTGGTGAAACACACAAAGAATTATCTTGGATTTGGATGGCAGCTGGGATGATTGATATTGAATACAGTGTCGACAACAATGATTTATTGCGTTCAGAATGGTGCAAGAGTTGAGCTAGGGTTAAGCAAGCCATGGAGGAGGTTGAAATGGTGAAGGAGGAGATGAGGCGAACATTACAATACCTTGAGTGGCGGGCGACACAGTGGGATTTGTGTCTAGATAGCAAAGGCAAGGTCGAGTCAGCACTGAAGGAGGGATTGGCAGCATATGCTGGAAAGCAAGCTCAAGTCCAAAGAGAGCTTGCAAAGTGCTTTCTCAATGACTGGAGCAAACCACTTCAAGAGACTATCATGACCGAAAAGAATTCGAGGTACAACAAAGAGGGTGCTCACAGTGACAAATATGACAGTGAAGATGACTATGATGACAATGTGCAGGAGGACAATGAGGATGTAGAAGCACACACAATGGAGTGGAACATGTAATATTAGTCCTGTGCTACCAAATATACAGCTATTTTTGTCCATTTTCTTTGTGTGGTGTGATGTATCAAGAATGGTAACTAGCAGTAATAAGATTACTGAAAATGTAATTTTAGATGACACAGTATATACACAACATATTTGTATTAGGATATATGTGTATTGCTCAGTGGTAAGGAGCATCACTACTGCAACTAGAAGGTAGAGAACTAGGGTTCAATTTTGTGACGCTGCGTTTTATTTTCTGTGGCAGTGGTATTATTACTTGACATACATGAGAGAGACAGTATATACACTACTTCTCCTACTGTATCTATGTTGTTATAGCTCAATGGTCTAGAGTGCCCCGACTAGAACCTAAAGCAAGGTGAAGGTTTCAGGTTTGAATCCATGAGGCTGTATTCTATTTTGTGTAGCAGCACCTGATTTCAGTCAGTAAATATTTCATATGGTAAGTGCTGGTTGCCAAAATGTGGTAAGAGCAGCAGGAGGTGAGTGAGAAAGTCACATGACATTATCCACCAAATATAGGTTGAAATGGTAAGAACCAACGAGCACTGGGTACCTAATTTGGAAACTGACTGGTAACTACTGTAGGTGACTGATAACTATCGTCTGTGATAAATGAGGGCTCACTGGTAACAACCATGAGATGATATATAAGGCCAGCAGAATCAGGTGTAACAAAATCAGCACGATCTCAGAAAAAATGGTCAGTGGCAGCCAAGTCTGCATAGACTTCCTCCTCCAAGCGCCTCGACGTAATAGCAGCCATTGCATAATGCTGCAGCACCTCCCCCACAGCAAGGTTTGCCACTGGGCCTGGGAGGCTCGTGTTCATAGGTTTCTGAAGGAGGTATTGAGGGTCTCATTGCCTTTGAAGAGGTACAACCTAAGGCATTGCTCTGCCAAGATTTTTCTCATGTCATCCTTGGCAGCATATTCAGTTTCAAAGGCTTCCATCAGCTTGTGAGCTGTTGTTAAGGGTGTGACTGGAGGACAATCTGTGTGGAAACAGATCAGGAATGTTGGAACAGAAGGATCCAACAGAGCCGAAAACTATAGGACTTTGAATAGCGTGAAGGCTATCCTTCCACATTGACAAGTCTATAGTAAACATGAGAGAGAAAGAGTCTTAGAGTGACGAGAGATAACCAGCAATCTAAGTTGATTTTCTAATTGCCTAACTACTACATGAGCTTTGGCTTATATATGACTAGAGTCAGAAAATAGTAATTCTGACAAATACAAAGGAATAGACATATGTAGAATGGTCTACATGCAACGTGTAGACCAGGGTAACATAGAACAAAGGATACAACATATAGAGATATAAAGAAAGTTATAAAAGGGGAAAACACTCAGTAGATCATCATGGTGAAAAACCCCTGGTCTTGGAAGTGACCCAAGATGACAGAAATGAAATGACAATGAAATAGGAAAAGTCGGAATGAAATCGGAATAATCGGAATGGAAATGGATTAGAATGCATAGTCATAACAGCTGTCTTCAAGTCGGCATTAGCAATAAGCGAGGGAAGATTGTTGATGTAAGCTTCAATGACTCCTTTAGCCCTGTCATTGCAGAACTTCCACTCATCCAACGAGGGACTTGTGGAGTACACGGGGGTAGGAGTAGGAGCAGTAGCTGGAACAGGAGTCCAAGTAGGTGCAGGAGCAGGAGTGGGAGTAGTAGTAGGAGTAGGGGTAGACACTACAGGGGCCGTGGTCAGTGGAGTAGGGGACAAAGGCATCTGTATAGTTCCATCAATGTATCCATATAGACCTTGTGTTTGGAGAGCATTTTCTATTTTGCGTTTGACAGGTGCCCAGCTTAAGCAGACACCTCCATCAAATTTCTGGTCTTCCAGCACCTCGGGGATAGGTGGGGGAATTGCTCCATTACTAGACATTTTGAGTAGTGGTCAGGTCGAGATTTTATCAAGTCAGGGTCAAGGTATTCAGTCTTCTATTTCGGTGTGTAATTTGATCCAAGGTTAGCAGCAAACAGGGCCCATAATCTGTAGAACCAAATATAAGTACAATATCCTCAGCAATCACACCAATAGTGGGTAATTAAGACTCATGTATTAGATAAGTACCTGTAGAACCAAATATAAGTACAATATCTAATAGAAGTAATCAGCCTCGACACAATATGTATGTAACCATGAAGTAGACTCACCCTCAGCAATCACACCGATAGTGGGTGATTAAGACTGAGGGTGCAGCGCAATGCGCCTCGTCATTTTATGACCGCTCACCCATCAATTAGATCGAGCGGTCAGGACACAACTGTAGTAAAAGGATAAAAGTTGAAAAGGAAAACCTTGTCTGCAGCAACAGATGGGACGATAGAAAGAAATAAAGGAATGATTTTTGACAATTAGATGTGATATGGGTGAAAGAAGAAAAAAAGGAAATAATGAGAATTGAAAAACCCTTCCTCTGGTACCTTTCTCCTGTGGGCCACATGAGTCTCTTATTACCAGCTTTGACCTCCCGTCAACACAATGGACAGCAAATGGACAGCACACCTCAAGGCAAGGAACTTCTGATACTCAGACAAAGACAAAGCTCCATGTGAACTCCTCACCACACCTACAGCTGAGTGAATGTACATCGACTCAGGTAAGGTCACTTGCCGTTGAGGTAGGTAAGTTTTGATGAAATAATTGTGAGGGGTTATATGTGTGTTGCATTTGTGTTATATACAAGGATTATCATTGTGCAATGTTCTTTAGCCCTTTTTCTAGCTATCATGATTCTGTAAATTACAAGAATGTCTCAAGGTTCTTACTTTCATCCAAAATGATATCAACTCGATCTATTCTTGACAACCCATCAACAAACTATTATATTCTTCCACACATTTTGCTGATGGAGTTTTTGAGGGCGTCTAGGGATCAGAGGTGTATAGATTTAACTGGATTACAAGCTATAGTGTGATTGAGCTGATACTTCATCGATATCAACATCTTTCAGGTATAGAACTATGATTCTCGAAAAGAAAGATTTCGTGTGGATACCTGAACACCAATATGTTGTTTAATTTTTGACATGTTGTGCTTCAGTGTGGGAGGAATATTGATTACCAGTGAGTTTGCTGTGCTCTATTTACAATTTATGTACTGAGTTGACTCTGTTGTTGGCAAGCAGCATCTACAGCACTTGAAGCATCTGCATCCATCCATGACTTTCTAGCACCACTCGAAGCCCCAGCGACACTCTCTCTCCAGGAACACGAGTTTCTGGATTTTCAGCTCTTTCTATCCATGACACCTTCCTCTTTCCACTTCCCATGATATACCCTACCATCCCACAATTCATCCCTTTCCATCCCACCCCACAGCTCCCTGCAAGTCCAAACACAGAATAAACCACCCCTTCCCCCTCGCCAACCACCTGGTGCTAGCTCAACCGCTCCATCGGCCGGGGCCACATTGGGTCTGGCGTCGAGAACCACTACACCTTAAGGTGGCACCACAGGCAGCAGAATCTCACTAGTTTGTTAGCCTATGTCTATGGATGTAGGCAGGCACAAATTCGCCTCAGAATGTTCTCACGCCTGTCAGTTGTGCAAGGCATAGATTGCACCACACACCAATCTGTTTCTTGATTTCTTCAAATTAATATTGCTTTTGTTTAGGTTACCTGTGAATGTCAGCATATGACCTCTTTTCAAATCATACCCATCATGACACCATGTTCTGCCATCTGGATCAATTACACAGGAAGTATAATGTTGGTCCCCAAAGTATATAACCCCACACAAGTCATATTCATACCATGTTCCATTGACTTGTATCCTAATAGCTTTATCTAGGTAGAATCGTCTCTGCTGACCTCTATCCAAGTTGAAATGGCAAGACAGCAACTCCGGTACATTCACTAATGATTCCCTGTAGTACATTTTATCAGCACAAACCCTGCATGGATTCGCCATTTCGAATTGTAAGTTGTTCATCCATTGATTAACTGAAAGCGCCGCATTTGCACTTTTGATGAAGGTAGCATTGCATCTATAGGATAGGATGGCACAACAATGGTTATTCTTACACACCTTCTCTACTCTCACACACTTTTGGCGTCCCCTCAATAGTGCATCCAGTATCTCTGACGTTACCACATACTCACCTATGGGAAAGTTGTTAGGATTCAGTGAGTACAAGTTCTCTCTCATGTGATCTCTAGCATCTTCCAATGTGATGTGCCCTGCACGACAGTGCTCGAAGTCAGAGGTAAGTTCTTGCAGAACGCTGTTTTTTAACCTGAAGAAGACACCTTCCCACCTGTCTGGATTGGAGGCCTACAACGAGTAGAGAACAGTTATTACTGCATCGTATGCACAACTGTTTGCCCTCCATCTAGGCCCTGTTTGATTGGGAAAGAATCTGTTCGATGATGACAGAGGTGAGGAATGCCTGTGTCTCCTCTTTTTTTGTGCTGGCTCATCTGAAACAGCTGTGCTGCAAGAATCTGACCTTTTGCGTTTTTCACGCTGTGACATCAAGCTTCCTAATGGTGAACCTACCAGAGTGGAGGATGGTGAACCTACAAGAGGGGAGGATTGACTGTAACTGAGTGGTGATTGTGGTGAATTTGATCCGGCTGACTTTACTTGGGCTTCTGATCTGTCGGTGACCTTGGATGGCTCATTCTTCAATTGTTCTTCAGCTGCAGAGTTTGATTTATACACTACAGGTATGCTGCCATCGGCAGGTCTCAGTTTTGCGGTTGCAGGTTTTACTTTTGACGTACCATTCTGTTTCACCACCTGCCAATCCACTTCATCTGTTTCAGGTTCTGTTAAGGGATCCAACTTATTCCATCTCAATGCACTATGCATGCTGGTTGGTACATAGGACTCTCCTTTCCATGCTCTAAATTGTTTGATCAGCACATTGCAGCGGTCACCTTTCACGCTTTTGTGAAGCTTACCCTTGAACCTTAACCATGTGATATCGTCTAGCAATTCCAACTCACGGTACTCTCGTCGCAGTGCTCTAGGAGCACCACCTGTGATTTTGTCAGGATGGAAGCCCTGCAAAATGAGTGTACCTTCCGCTGTTGCACTTCGAGACAGAGCAGTGTAATATGCATGGAAATTTTTGCAATAAAGTAAGTCCACTGGATTGAAAGGCTGGGTTTTACCCTGGGAAGCATAATCTGTCATTGTGAAACAAGGTAAGACTTCCACTTGTGTTCTGGATACATGGACTGAAGAATCATCTGGTAGCTTGACCCACATTGTTGAATTGCTTGCACTGATGGGGACAACATTAGTGGGAAGCCCTTCTATCTGGATATCTTTTGGAGGATTGGTGAGCTTTATGAATAAAGTCTCCAATATCTGTTGCCCTCTATCACCTTTAGCTGCAACCCATCCATAAACTGATCCCTCTTGCCCCTTAGTTATACAGAGTTCTGTCGCTAAATTTGTTCTGATCATAACAGGAAGGTCGAGGCATAAGGACAGCTTGGCAGACAGATGATTGTTGGCGGCACTGTCTGGTCGACTCCATAGCAGGTGCTGAAGCTCATCTGTCATCTGGTTGGGCTGTGTCACCTTAGTAGGCTTCCATGATGGATCTCCCACTTTATCGGTAGGTGATTTCAGTACATCCACAGAATAGAAGTCCACTAGTCACTGACCCGTCTCTGCAGCAAATCTGATGGATCCCAACCTATTAATTTCATCTTTGTGTGCATTCCTCATGGTGATGATTGGTACATTGCGAAACTGGACACTACACACAGAAGGGGCTTCAGGTGTTGCTCCAGAAACAGAGTGCTTTGTGTTCAAAAAGGCTATATCAGCAGGAGTACATTTTTTGTATCTCATATTTTCCAATGCAGTACGTAACCTCTTATCGTCTTCAGACATACCGCTCAATCTCATGTTCTTTCTAAGTATGACTACCATGCAAACCTGATGCCACAAGGCCTTTCTGATGCACTCTTCTTGCTTCCTGATTTCTGCACCTGACGAACCAACAGCCTTGCTGTACAACGCACCTCTCTCTCCACCTCTTATGGGTGGCAACTGAGTGAAATCCCCTGCAAATATTATGTTCAATCCACCAAACTCTGCCTCTTCATTTGCAAGTGCCAGCGCTAACCTTTTACTGATGAGATACAGATCGTGTGCTGATACCATGGAGACTTCGTCTAGGAACATATAATCCACCCCACTTAAATTTTCCTTTACCTGTGGTATGGTTCTCATACTGGTATACTCAGAGATACTAAGCATGGAATGATACATAGATCCACCAAGTAATGCAGCTGTGCTTCCTGTGGGTGCTACTACCAGGAAGCAGTGAGATTCGTTTCAGGCAGCAAAGAAGCTTGAAAGAGCCTTGAGTACCTGAGACTTGCCGGTACCACCCATGCCGCCTATGTACATCTTCAGCTGTCCGGAGTATGGGCTCGCGATGTGATTTGCTACTATATGAAACACTCGTTCCTGTTCTTTGTTGAGGTGAAACAGGCTTGCTGTCTGGTCAATAACTTCCTGGTGTTCACCAGCATGGAATCTACACTCTAGATAAGACTTATCAATTACCTTCACGTACTCTTGTAAAGTGGAATGCAATCCAGTACCAGCTGCTGAAGCAGACACTGCAGAGGAAGATATGTTAGCTGTTTTCACTCGGATAAAATCCTCTCTTGCCTTCAGCACCACCTTTTTCCATTCCGCTCTGGTCAGTTGACAGTTGGGTGGCAAGCAATTCAACATATCTGGGGCGGAGACAGAAGGGGAATCTTTAGGGTTTGTCCAGCCTAAGGTGGTAAGCATTTGATGAATCATAAGTTTTTCCTTTTCTTGTCGCTGAGTGAGTTTGCCCAGCAGCTGGAAATCTTCCACTGTGAAACCATCAATGTTATCAGTGCTGTCACCACACAAAGGATCTGCTTGATCTGGAAATACAAACGCACTTGCTGGGTCGTCTTCCTCCACACCATCCGCTATCCAGTCTGGATGAAAGTCCCAGCTCGTAGCAGTGCTGGTGCCAGCTTTCAACTGAGCGCGATAGTTGTCCTTGGCGTCCAAACACTCATATCGTATATTGAAGTTCTTCATCAAAGTGAGCTGTCTCTTTGAAAACTTAAAGGAAGCAAAGGCAGAGCTCCATGTATCCCCCACATTCTTCAAGTCTTTACCACTTTGCCAAGGTTTGAATAAGGAAAGCATAGTTGAGCAATAGTACTCTCTATCACCAGTGTCCTGATGGGGGAGAGTAGCACCCAGAAAGTTGACTACCATAAGATCTGTCTCCTTATGCAATTGAATTGCATGCGTTCTATATAGAGGGTGTGAACAGTGCAGTCAAAAGCAGCTTTTTCTTAGGGTGAAAGGAACCTCAGCAGCAGACTCAGAAGCTGCTGTAGCTGACAAATCACACGTGATGTCATCTAGCTGCAACAACAAAGATTGATCTGGTGAAATACCCTCTTCTTCTTCAACTTGTACAGCAGCTGAAACTTTGGCAAAAGATACCTCTTCTACAACACTCGTATCTGGTGACACCTGGTCAGCCCCTGAAGACTTAGACTTTTTGCTTGTGGATTTCACTTTTGAGAGCATAAGACGTTCGGTGAGTCGCACGTAGTCATACAAGCACATCTCATTCAGCTCAGTGGGTCTATATACGTAGTCATCAACATGGGAGTAGCTGACTATTTTACCAGCAACTTTCATAAGAGCAACTTTCTGCTGGGGCTCAGTGGGCTTGCTCTGGTGCCAATAACTTCTCGCTTCAGCAACAAACCCTTGCCAATAAAACCTCTTAAACTTGTGTTCAGTGTAATGGTCGGGATTACCAAGGAGATACATACTGATCATCGGTGCCCCCAACTCCATTTTTGTTGTGAGCAGATTTACTATTTTTGTCATTAAATGGCGCGCCTTTTCATGGCTCGACAACGTCCTGTTTACCAGTTCAAGGTTCCTGGAGTATACAGCACAAATGGAATTGAATATCACATGGGTCTTCAATGAAGCTTTGGTTATATAGTCAGAGACGTAAAGTACAACTGCTTTGATGGCAGTCCCGGAGCTCAGGTTGGTGACATCGGTATTGCATCAGAAAAGGTATGTCATTGCAGGTGAAATCATGTTAATCCACGCTTCACCCTTCTTCATATAGATACCACTGGTTTCTGGGTCCACGGAGGTTTGGTCATACAGCGGTCTTGGAAATCTCGCTTTACACTTTCCCCACTTGTTGTCCATACACCCTTTATAGAGATGATTGAGTTTCTGTGTCCTGTCTTTCTTCAAATTACGTGAGCAGTTATGAATATTGCATTTGCTGATCAAATCATCTGTGACACTCTTAAACTTTGCATACCATGAACCATAACTTGTACACTCGGAGCAGCCACTTGAAGGATCAGTTGACAAGTGCTTTTCACATAAAGGAGGGGGTGCATCTGGTAAGATTTCTACTGGATTTTTGTAGTCCTTACTCTGGGCCTCCTTTGCCGACTTCTCTAGAACCTCAGCTTGCATACCAGTAAAGAACTCGCCACAATGAACGCTTTCCAGCCACATAACAAGTTTTTTCTGCCAGTCTGAGTTGGGGTCTAGTATTTTGTCATGCATCTCTTGAGGATTGAGGGAGCTTTTGAGCCACAGCAGCAAATGCAAGTACAAGGTAAGTCTTCCTTGTTGCTCCACTGTACCGTAATGGGCATTGGGAAAACCAAAAAGTCCACCATCAGCCTTACTGCATCCTAACACATCTTCTATGAAGGTACTCACCATAAAATGAAAAAATTGAGCAGCAGCTACTGGATTGCTGCAGACACGACGAAGGTGATCATCGTTGGGCAATGTAATTTCAGGTGTGAAAGGTACATCGCTCCCAGCCCAATATAAGCATATAGGGTGACACTCGTCTGCAGGTGACAATGTTATATACCATGATGGAGCGCCCTTGTGTGCAATGAGAGACCAAATCTCGTTGTGCATATTTTTCTTCGTGGAAGTTGACCCCTCAACCTCACTAGCCACATGATCCAGGTCATTGATGACACGGTAACAGGCTTCTTCTTCCGGTGTTTTGTTCTTGATTACCTCCCCATTTGCCAGTCTGGTCGCGAGAGAGGCGAGTACACTTCGATCAAGGCTCAAAAGCCTATTCGTTATAGAACTGAACATACTCTTATTAGCAAGCAACCACCCACCCTTACTAGAGTTACACATCTGGGTGTGGCTAAAAGCAACAAATGGAAAGTGAATATCTGTCTGAAACCTCTTATCATGATACATTAGTAAAAATCTAAGATGATCTTTGTTGGACAGTGCAGTAGCACCCAGACCACTGAGGCCATAAGGAAATAACCAAGGAAACATTTTTGTGTATAGCCGGGTATCATTCCACAGTGAGATCGGGTTTTCTCTGTGGCCTACAGCCAGAACCTTCCCACCACTATCAAAATGTTCAAACACCTTTGCTTTGAGCTGCTTCACCGTCAAACCAGAAAGGCGTTCACTGGTGAGCCCATGAACAGAAAAAGAACATTCACCTGCACTAACTCCATCTTCCTCTTCCATATTGTGCACACTTGTGCCTTCTGGGACCTTGTTTGCGTCTGAGTACTTCCATTCCACAGAGCAGGGAGGGGCGTCTTCTTCATAGGTGGCAAGGTTTTCATCTGAAACCACCACATCCACATAATCAGGATGGTTAAGAATCAACCAATCTAGGGCTTTTCTAACATAGGTTCTCCTTACAAGAAAAGGCATACATTTAAAGTCAGCACCTGTAGGCTTTGCAGGCCCTGTAAAAAGTATTGCAAGTACGTCGTCCATGTCTTCACATGGAGGGGGTAGCACATTATAGATCTTAGGAATGGGTGACTCAAACGCAATCAAATTGGCTTTCATCTTCCTTCCACCTGTAGAAAGCTTAACAAAGCAACAAGAATGGCGCACCCAGGCAACAAGCAACTTTTCCATGTATCGTAGGTCTGACAGCTCTGAAGGCACTTCTCCCAGCCATAGTCCATTAGCTAATGCTCATTCTGGCACAGAGTTGGATCTTACTGCAGCACGACAACTGTCACATATTTGGCTACATTGATAGTCAATAATAGGTGTAGTAATTTCACATATAGGTTCACGATCACTTTTCCGTTCCTTATGTGTCACACCAGATGCACATAAAACAGATAGAAAATTTTTGACTGCCTTTAATCTAGAGAGCTGTGCTCTTGGTGTAAGCTGGCCACAAACAGCACACCCCTCTTCTTCAATGTGAGCATTATCCATTCTTGATCGCGCATCTGTGATTATTCGGTGCTGCAGCTTATGATCAAGAGGAGATGGAGGAAATGGAATGGCAGACATATCCCAAGGATCAGGTGTGGCATCTTTAGTTTGAGCTGAATCAATTTTCTTGTAGTTTTTATTCCTTATGCTCTTTTTAGCAGTTGCGGACATTTGTAAACTGAAGACTATCATAGAGTTGCCACAACTGTCACAGGCTATGTGGGACTCAAAGTATTGTTGGATTTCAGGCAGAGTAGCCCACCTATGCTTCAGCCCGTGCACACTGGCTACCTGTCTGGCATCAGTAATAGTCAGACCAGATATCAGCGGCAAAAGGGGCAGCTTAGTGTAAATGTGAGAGTCAGGAGAAAAGCATACATTGTCTTTACATTCAGCGACACTCGCAAAAGAGAACGAGCAGGCAGAGTCTGAGAGATTTTGGATTGTAGTATCGTTGAATACAACACTGTTCATAAAGAGATCCACAGGAACAATTGTTTTGCCCACACCACCAAGATAGCATGAACAGGAGGTGTGGACAGAACGAGGCCCCTTCAAAGGACAAGGTCAAACCTGATCAGATGGCTGTGGACCGTGCTCATGACACCCATTGGTAGAGAGTCACCTCAAGAAGTATTTCAGATGCCTGCTCCGTGTGGAAAGAGACGGAAATCTATTGCAAATAAAAGGCTTGGATAATACATTAATTTTCAACACTTGCTGGCTGCCAGTCAAAACAGCAAGACTACCCCACAGCATTTTGTTGAACTGCGATGCTCATTGACACTGGAGCATCTGTAACAAAAGGTGTACAAGGTCAGTGGGCCATGGAGAGGACAAGAATACTTGGGTTCTTGTATATATCAGCTTTTGGGAGATATGCTTGTATGTTTCTCTTTTCATAGAATGCCTCATGGACTCTACCTTTGCAGCATAAACAAGGCAGGCAGTATTGACATGAGAAACACTGTACCAGTATACACTTGGCCAGAACTTAGTTCCATACATGTCCATGGTGATGGAGAGGACTTCCTTTGCCAGGACAACAGTGGTCCTACACAAACCATTTAAGGCATTCCAGATAGCATCCATATTAGATTTATTGAGGTCCTCAACAGGAGCTGAAGTTACATAATTGAGGGCGCAAGGAAACGGTACAATTTGATTGGAAAGCAAGATGGAGATATTAGAGATGTCACAATGGTTGCAATGTATATATATGCCTCGTGTGGAGGTCGCTCTCTGAGCAGTGTATATATGCGGAGCTGAGTAAAAGGCCCATGGATATGTGCACAGTGTCTGCAATGCTATGCATGGGAGTGAGAAAACACAAGGAAAAGTGATGGAAAAAGAACATACCTGAAAGAGACTGGGAGCATAAGGGAGCAGCAGGAAGGCAGTAAGAAAACAGCTGCGTAGAATCCAGCATACATATCCCAGACAAGCAACTGAGTGTAGATGGTTCTGCCAATAGGATAGAATCTACATAAGCAATATGAGACTGAGGAACAGAAGAGATTGAGGCCAACTCACTTTCCAACCCTAGCAGGGGCAACGTCCCAAAACTAATGGTAGCCGGGTACAAAGAACGTAGTACAATTTCTTCGGATTGGGATTGAACAGGACACCCTGAACATATACAGCACCATGAGATACAGAAAGGTGAAACCAACTGAAATACACAAGGCATACTGGTAGAGAGTGGGCAAGGCACACTCAAACTATAAGACACCTTCCACTTGACAGACTGATTTTGAAAATCCGGTGAAGCTAACTTCAAGAACCATGCAGGGGAACCCAACAAAACACATTCTTCATCTGCTACGTTCATGACTGTTATCGAAAGCAAACCAAGTCGAACACAGAAGCCACATACCATACAGCAGTCTCAGATAAGAGATAACCAACAGCAAGGTTGAGATACTGAAAAACATCAGGTAAAGGCAATGTAGAAGAAAATAAGCCAGTAGACAGGTGGAACAGGCAACAGGAAAAAAGTACAACGCACATTTGTTTAATTGTTTTTGTTTGAACATATTTGCCTATGTCCTGTGTTCCCAAATAACTTTATCCTATTATATTCAACGTATGATAGTGATACTCAAGTACAGGAGGGTGAGCGTCTGTTGTGCAGTAGGAGCATATTTACACATGTAGTTTTCGAACCTTATGGTATCTATCAATAACCTCATCCCAATGAGAAAACATCTGCTGTCCTTTGAGCGAATGCTCCTGCCTATCCTTTTCCCATTTTTGAAGCATAGATGGGGTTGCAGCGGCCTTCCAACTCTCCTTTGTCTGAAAACCATTGTACACCCACCTGAAGAGGCCACCTGCAGTGTACTGCATGAAAGTGTACTGAGTTTCCCCTTCTTGAACTGGAATATTGGAGTGCACCAGGAGTGCAGAAGGCAAGAGAATGGTGGAGCCAGGGGGAAAGCATATTACGAGGCCCAGGTCCCACAGCACCAAATGGCCTCCAAAATCAGGGTCATAAGTTCCCAGCGCAGTGACTGCACACCAACTGAATGCCAAGTTGCCACTGTCTGTATGAGGATAAGTAACTGTGTGGGGACCGAAGTTCCAGGTACAGGCAGCAAACGCGGTAGAGCTAAAGTTAAGAGAAAGAGAGGGGTTCCGGTACAAGAGGGCTGATAGGTTGTCCTTATAATACTGGAACGTACAAGGGGCGAAAGCCGTGAACAAAGCTACCAAAGAGTATAAGCAGAGGATAAAGGCAAGAGTGTGAACATCATGTACTATTAGCAATGTTGGAGAAGGTTTGAAATGGTGGGCATTTAAGAAGTGACTGCAGGGTGCTGTTGGTAGAGGCTGAATGCTGGAGGATGCCTGGTTTCTATGATACTGTAAAAGCAGACCTATGTAGAGAGTACAAGACTGCTTACCTTCTGCCCTCCTCCATAGGATATACCATATGCTGCTGCCATGAAGTCACCGCGACGGTGAAGCTTCTCTTTATCTGTAAAAGATATGCGATCCTGGGCTTGCTCTATGGCTGAGTTAGCCTGCCAAACAATAGCAGACCAGCTTGTACCCTCTGATTGGCGACAAGGGGCTCCGAGGACAGAGACTATGGTGTTGTTTCGGTCGACTATGGCGTAGCTTTCGCTAAGTGTATTCCAGTCAACTAGATGGTCTTCAAATGTGTTTAAAGACACTTACTCTGCTTGCCAATCCAAGAGATAGAGACCCTGCTCCATGGCCTCCTCTAGGCTATAAAGAACTTTCTCTAGATTCTGATGTTTACCCATCCAACCAGTGGAGCTGGCTGGGAGAGCGGCAGTATCTAGATTGGGAGCAGACCATATCCTCACGTTTGCAGCTTTTTTAAGAGCGATCAACTTGACGCGAATCCCGGCTGCGTGACATATACATTCACAAACAACAGCACGCTTACGACGTTGTTCCAGCTTGTATCTACAGTGCTTATCTGCCTTGGACATACAGCTTTGAGACGATGTGTTTGAAGAGAGTGAAGGAGGGGACAGTGGCAAGGGGAAGGTGGTTGCAGTGGGAGCAGACACAGAGGTACTGGGGGAAGAGAGAGCAGAGGGCAGAAACAGGGAGCGAACGGGGTGCAGGACGGCACCCCATGACAAGGGTGATGGTGTCAGAGGAGGGGGGGTAGATGGTAGAGGCAATGTGGGAGAGACAGGGGACAACGACGAGACAGGGGACGATGGTGAGGCGGGGGACAATAGTGAGGAAGACGACGACAGGGCAGAAGAAG
Organism: Neonothopanus nambi; assembly: GCA_003987895.1. NCBI lineage: Eukaryota > Fungi > Basidiomycota > Agaricomycetes > Agaricales > Omphalotaceae > Neonothopanus > Neonothopanus nambi. Next base: position 37,063 of record RCHF01000046.1, read on the forward strand.
TGGTGGAGGACGACGAAGAGAGCAAGGAAGGAGAAGGTGACGCAGAAGACTCTACATATTCAATATCCAGTTCGTCTTCAGAGTTGTACCCGTCACCACAATCTTCTTTAGCCAAACGGACCACGTTCTCCTGTATCAGAGCTTCCTCCAAGTCAAAATCCCAAGGTCCACGAATGGGTTGACCGGGTTGGGGTTTCATGAAGTAAGGGCTAAAGACTCTGTTTGACCGAGTGACTTGCGGAGTCAGATCTGCAAAATGTACAGAGTCAGACAAGAACAGGGGTAAATGAGGCAGAGGCTAACGGATTTGAGGGGAGGTGTCAGGAATCTCTGTGCAAGGCATGGGAAGCAGCCTATGAGCAGGCCACAAAGCAAATAAAAAAAGAGTGAGGAGGATAAGCAGTATATCCAGAGTGAAGGAAAGGACAGAAAGTGAGGGTAGTTGGGCCAAACAAGAAGCATCTGCCACCAGGATCGTGGCGTCCACTCAGTGCAGCTGATGGGTTTCGTCTTGCACCCCTTTCACATCAGCCTCCAGAATCGTGGCTTCCACTTAGGGGTGCAGACAATGGGTGGCAGTGGGGATGAGAGAGGGTGTATGCCACTCACCTTATGGATGGGATTGCGAGGGGGGAGGTAAGGGTGGAAAAAGCGATGGGGTAGAGAGGGGAGCATGTGTCACCTGGACATTTATACCGCGATGTGGGTCTTATCAGATGGATGGATCAAGAAAAGATAAAGCAACGTATCCACCGTGAGCACACACCTGCTATCTGTAAGCAACACACTGCAGCCATCCGTTCAGTGAAAGGCTGTACACACAAATTTGTCAAAGATAAGTTGTATCTGGATTCGAGCTTTCCAGGTAAAAGGTCGCGCATTGGGGACAAGAACAGATGAACTGGTACTACAAGGTGGAGAATGGGTGGGGGTGGGCAAGTCAAAGAGTACGGTGGGAGGAGCATAGAGTGGAAGGAGAAGCAATGTGTGTGAAATGCAGGCTTTACAGGAAAAACTGTGGGGTGTGTCAACCTATGACGCTTTGTAGCATAGGGACGAATAAGGACAACTTTCACAAAGTAGGACACGGGTGACATACCTTGATAGCTGGAATATCTAGCCTCTGTTTAGAAGACAATGACCTCCTAGTCAACCCCTATGAATGAGCGCACACGGATACACCAAACAGTAACATATAGCACATGGGAGTTGGTGTATGTCATGCTGTGAGAAAGTAGGAGCCGCCAAACAAACATTATGTGTGCTCTTGACTTACACAACGTGGCCTTCTTTTTTGACATCAACAGGTATAGATATATTAACGCTAATACAAAACATATTGTTTTGTGTCAAACATCAAAAAAAAAGTCCAAGACATTACAACACAGGCAAGATATCACAATGCAGGCAAGTCCTATGGAACCTGAAAAGGCAAGTTGCAGACAACACCCATCTGATTCACCGCAGTCTCAACAAAAGAAAGGTCAAAAAGAAGAAGAAAAAAAAAGAAGCACAGAGAGCAAGATAAAGCAGAAAGCAACAAAATAGTACACAAGTGAAAAGAAATATATACACAAGTGAAAAGGAAAAATATACACAAAAGAAAGAGAAAATGAGGGAGAACAGGGGTTACAAATCAAAAGGACTACTTCCTTTTCTTCGACTTGCCAGTGGCCTCCTCAGTCTTCATGGTAGTGGCCAGAACAATAAGGAACAAGATGTTGAAGTGGACAGTAGGGTGCGTAGACAGGTGTGTCCAGCAGCTGAGCATGTACCCAACAGTGACCAGGCAATCCTCCAAGCATTTGTCTTTGTAAAGAGGCAACTTTTCGAGGTTATCCCAGTCGGAATCCCAGAACGCGAAATCATTGCGTCCAAGTTTGGAGTTACAAGTACCGTCATAAATGGGCACTAACAGGAAGCATAAGAATTAAAAAAAAACAGCATGAGTTAGGAAAGTGAGCACCAACCTGTTTCATTGAACTGCAAACAGGCGGGGGTTGCTGCAGGTGCAGATGTAGAAGCAGTCAAAAAGGCAGGAGGAGCAAGGACATGGCAAGAGGTGGAATGGCTGCTCTTGATCGGGCTAGAGGACCCTGTGTATATTAAAAAAAAGATAAAAAAAACATTAGAAGAGCCAGGACGAGAAATAGAGGAAAAGAGCATTATATATACCATTCTTTGGATCTTTCTTGACCCAGCCCTGTTTTTTGGTCTGGAAGGCAACAGCCCCCGCCCTAACAGGGCCATGATAAGTATCTGCTCTGATCAAGTGTCCAATGCCACCAGCCAGCAACATGAACTCTTGAGGGAAGAAACAAAGCCACGCCTTGCAAGAAAGGCTGCCCTCTTTACCAGTGGGAACATAGAGATCATTCTGGACCAAGACGCCTGTTTGAACAAACTTAGCGGGTATCTCTTGGCTATATCCACCCTCGTGAAGAACAAAGCACATCTGTCCCGGTCGAAAGAGTTCACTTGGCACTCGGGATAGGTTATAAAAATCTTTGTAGGAGGTGAAGGTCATAGCATAGTGAAGTCGACTGTGTACGGAATGTAAATCAGCTATAATCGTCCTAATCAACAGACAACCAGAACATACTTTTTGTCAGTGGCACCAGTCAAGGTCGCCCTATAATTGTTGTAGTCAACAGTCTGTGCAGCTGCAGCCTCAGCATCAATCCCACCATTAGGCAATTTGTAGGGGAGCACGAAAGCAGAACTGAACATAGAAACACACAGAGCAAGTGGGTAAGAAAGGGCATCCATAGCAACTGTTATAAGACAAAGGAATGCTTACTTGTAGTTCAGATCACCACTCAACAAGGTGTAGTACTTGCACAAAGATTTGGGCTGAACTTCCTGAGAAAAAAGAGGAGGGATCTAAACAAAAGAACAACATCAGTTAGATAAATGGCATCAAAGCATCATCGAAAACACAAGACTTGCCATATCGTTAGCTGCATTGTCAGGGTTGGCAGAAGTATCACTGTCTTCATCAGGAACAGACACCCTGTCCTCAGAAGGAGCATGTTGTTCTGGCAAAGCCTCACTGCAAGACAAAGTCAGGAAAAAAAGGGCAGAATGCAAAAGAAAATGACCAGACATACCGGTCACTGACACCATATTCCATCAGGCTGTAACGATGAAAAGGAAGGTCTGTCAGCACACCATATATCATAAAGAAGAGACAAAAAAAAGTTAAAAAAAGATAGAAAAATACACTAACTCTTGTGGACCAGGAGATTCTGTGGCATCAGAGGAACCATCCTGCAGCATATCTTCCTCCTTGTCATCAGCCTCCACAGCATCTATGTATTTACTGCCAGAAGAAAGGGTATGCTTATTTGCGGATGAAGTCTTGGCTTGTGCAGGGGCTTCTTTCCTGTACACAAGGACATGCATGAGCCACAGAGCGGAGACATGAGAGTAAATGGCACTTACTTGCTATGGACCTCTGGCCTGGGACCAGCCTTCGCAGACTTAGGAGTAGAGGTGGGCAGGGCTTGAGTACGAGCCGTGGCAGCAGCATCAGAACGCTATTATTTGGCAGCAGTACGAGCTACTATACCGACATAAATACTGAGTTATTACATACTATACACGACTGATAGTAAAAGATCGTTGTCAGAAGAAATGTAAGCATATTCACAGGAACACAGAAGATACAAATAAGCTTATATTTCAAACAGCAGCGAACAAAAAAAAAAAAAAAAAACAAAAAAAAGACATATGAAGGAGAGG
>RCHF01000048.1:0-41368 GCA_003987895.1 Neonothopanus nambi
CAATTATATACCTTTAGGATGTCCATGATAACCCGCAAGAAGAGAAATGAAATGAAACACATTATCGATTACTTGCTCACACGACCAGCCCTTTCGGCATGCTGGAAGGTGGAGGTCTTGGAGCGCGAGGCTTGGGTTTGCCTCGCGCCGCAAGCGCAGCAGCAGCAGCAGCTTCTTGTTCTTTCTTCGCCGCCCGTAGCGCAGCACTCTTATTCGTACGTGGCGCAATGGAAGGTGGAAGCGAGACACTGCTCGGACGAGGTTTGAGAGTAGGTTTTGCCGGAGATGCAGACGATGGAGGAGATACAGAAGACGTGCGACTCCCGTTAGCCTTGGTGACATTTGAACCACTGCCGTTCGTTTTCATAGCAGAGGCTGGACGTGACGGTTGACGTTGAGTAATTGTAGGTACGGTAGACGTTCGACCAGACAGAGGGCGGCTGGTGCTTGAAGGCGTCTGGATGGAAGCTGATGAGGCAGGTCGGCTGGTTCTGGCTACGTTGCCTTTGTTGTCATTGAGAGATGTGCGTGAATTGCTGCGTGAAAGACCGGGCAATTTTTGTTCTGTCGGACCCTTAACTGCACCAAATTGTATGTAAGACTCGGTTACGCTAAAATGGGGTGGGAAACTTACACATGTACGAAGTCGGAGGTGCATTATCCTTTGTGGCTCGCAATGCTGCACTCTTGTTTAGTCTCGGTGCAACCGTTGGTGTAGCCACTGAGGCAACGGCAATCGTTTCTCTTCTCTTGTGTCCTGGCACACCCTCAAAGGTAGTGCTTGACTTCTGTCTTACTATCGGCGGCGGAGCAGCCTGTCCCAATCTTAATGCCGCCGCCTTTGTCATCCTGGGTGCGATAGTAGGCGCAGCTGTCGACGCAACAGCAATGGTTTCGCTGCGTTTGTGTCCCGGCACATTTTCAAACGTCTTCGCCATCTGCTCTTTAGTCAGAGGCTTGCGGGGACTAGCAGCTCTATCGGGTGTCACGCCAGCACGCAGAGCGGCAGCACGAGTCATACGCGGGACAATGTCGGGCTTCTCATGAGTACTGGGAAGAGCGCGCGCGCGGAAGAGAGGTTTTCCATTCGGCGCCAATTTGCTTCCACTTCCAGTCGTCGAAGGGTTGGTCGCGTTAGACGGCGCGTACCCTTCGTCGCTTGTTGCCCCGCGAAGTGCAGAGAGGACTGAAGAAGATACAGAGCGCACGGAAGCAAAGCGACCGTCCTCAGGAGGCAGGTCGGAAGTCGGGAAAGGAGGTGAAGAAGCGAAAAGAGAGGCAATCTGAATTTCAGCCATCTCTGCGTCTGGAGAGCCCATGAGTGCATTCATTGTAAGGGATACACCGTAGAGTGCGCGCAAAGAATTAGGAGCCTCTTTGCGAGCAACTTCAGGATCTCTATCGCCCATGAGAGTGTTCCAAACTTCTACTGCGCGGCGTCGTTCGAGGACGTACACCCATACAGGACCTCTACGTGATCCGCCATAGATAAATTAGCTTGACGTAAGGAAGAAGGGAAGAAGCACGTACTCGGCCAATGACTCTGCATCGTCCCCAAACAGTTCATAAAGCGTGTCCGGATCTGACTCTACATCGAATTCCATTTGTCTTTCCTTCACAATCTAGGCCATTTATTACAGCTCAGAGACAGGGCAGACACGGGAGAACTTGCTGGAACCGCACCTCGAAACTGGCCTCCTGGATCCTAGGTTCGATATCGAATCTATGGCCAAGAGCATGGTTCTTGATGATAGCAACTGTTCTAGTTATCTTGGGTTGTGGTTGAGGAGTAGAAGGTGCAGGAGTAGGTGCTGTGTCGTATTCTGCTTGTACTTCTGGTTGATAAGGAGCGTCGGGAGATAGGGGCGGAGTGGCCATCCGTAGGCAAAGAAAATTGAGTGAAGGCTAGCTTTGAAAGTTGTATTTCACAGAAAGAGAAAAAAATAAAAATGGAGAAAGAAAATGAATTCAAGTTGAGGTTAGTATTAGAGATTCAACATGAGAGGCCTACCTCCGTCCGCGCGCGTATCTGGACCTCGGACACCTCAGCTGTCTCACTCTCACTCTCACTCTACTCCCGCTAATCTCCCTCAAAATCTCTCTCAGTCTATGTCAGATTGATTTTTCTCTTAACATCTGCAACAAAAGCTGTGTGTTCCCCGTAATAAGCTTCTTTGCTCGGCCCCGGACTAACAACATCATCTACGGGGTCCTCTCTCCTTCACGACGAGTGAGTCTGCGTTAGCAACGGCTTATCAAATACTGGCTAACCACTGTATACAACTCGCAAGATATTCTCAGAGTCAGTCTGTCAATGATATCAGGTCAACGTTCAAAGCTAATGTACAATTCAGGACGACATAGTGAAACAGTAAAATGAGAGTATCAAAGAGGTGACCTCCAAAAAAGGTCCCTACATTCAACCTCTACGCCTTTGCCACCATCCAACCACAAAATTCACCTCAAGGGCTCTGTCTGCTGAACTCCGCTTGCGTCAAATTCAGCATGAACACGTAACGCTGGTCAGCCGGCGCCTCAATAATCTTCGCCGATCTCTGCTTCTTCGAGTCCGACAACGACACACTTTGCAAGTTTCCAATCACAGAGCTGATACTCGGGTACTGCTGTACGTCCCGGGACAAAAGAAACCTCGAGCGCACTGCGACTTTAGGTGTACCGCTCTTGTTCGACGCCCTCGAGTACTCAACCCCGGACAATGGCGATGAAACGAGCGGACGAAAATTCGTCATGCTACTAGCTGGATATCAAGTAAATATTCGCGCCTGCTGAAACGTATTAAAAACTTGAAAAAACTAATACATACCCATAGCAGAGGGCGCCCAGAGATACTATTGATTGTGGCTGTTCGTTACCTGGCTCCTACCTGGCTCACACTTATATACCTTTGAAGGTGCTTCGGATGTGCTCATGGTCCCCTCGAGCGCTTCCACGTGTGAAGTCCAAGCTAGCAGATGGTAACTTGATTGCTGCGCGTCAACCCATGAATTTTTGTCTGAGCCGATAGCTGGGAGCCTCTTGGTTCCATATGAAAGATAAGGAAGGATGTTTGCCATCTCCTTTCTGGTCCTAAGATCTGGTTTTCTGCTGTGCGGACTTGTGCGGACTGTCAATATAACTCCGCAAGGCGAAATGGCAGATACCCAGTTTCTGCATGTCTGTAATCCAGTCCAGCCAAAGGATCATCAAAGTGTCCCACGTACAATAATGCTTACCAAGCTCGCCAAGCTGCTACTGGAAGCCTGGACACGGTATGACTGCGGTACGATTCAATTTCAATGGCTTGCAGAAACCGGGTCCTTGGAAAGAGGATACTTGGCACACCAAAATTTCCCGTGCTGACTAGCGCTGACTTCTTGTGAGTTCTGATTTGCCTGCAATTATTATCATCGGCGTGCTAATACATCATGATAGCGAAAGTCTGGGTAACTATATAGTTAGCGATCCTCGCGGGTGTAAAACTAGTGATAGGGACCGTCACGGTCAACCTTGACCATGATACTGAGACCTGTAAGTACATGATGGAATGTTCCATATCAACATGTCGATCCTCAAGCTGATTAGATTTCGGCGACCTACACTATCCTATCTACCATCTGTGTAGCGCTCCACGCTTCTTCTGAGCGGGTTCTACATGGCTTCCCGCGATGTTCAGGAATGCACACACTGTTTCCACCTTACTCCAACGTAATCATTTTTGTATTGTTGAGTAAGTCAATAAGTTGTTGGCCTACTGGCTCCCCGTTTAACCGTTGAGCACAGGAACAGTTACCTCAACAAGAAACTACAACTCGAGACTCATCGAGGCTGATGTTTTCTTGTTCAAGTCATTTCCAAAAATTGCTGTAGACTACAGCTGCCGTGTCGTATTTGGAAATCAATTCAAGGCTAGTCAATTATCTGAATATTAACCAGCGTCACGGCTGACTTTACCGCAGTAGCAGTGCATCTAGCCGCGCCAACGCTTTGCAGAATTGCAGTAATGCTCAAAATTTTGTCTCCTTGTCAATCCTAGTCTCCTGTAAACAGCCGAAAGATGGATGATAGTCGGTCCGATATGTCAATCCTGTCCTTCAAGCTGATACATGTCAGCGACCTATACTATCCTATCTACCGTCTGTGTAGCGCTCTACGATGGCTACCCGCGATCTTGAAGTATACACGGGCTGCATCCGCCTTCAGCGTAATCATTCGTCTCATCAACCCCAAGTTGACGAAAGCATCATCATTTTTTTACGTGTCCATTTGGATATTCTCGACTATGAAGGCACTCTAGAAGTCAAATGTTCTAGTTTCAGCGTGGTCCCCGCACCACCGACTTGTGCCCGCTTTGAAGTGTGTCGAAGTGTGTCTGGCACAGTGACGTACGTCCCCAGGTACATTATTTTTGAAAGGACTACGTAGAAGGTGCAATGATATTTGTTTCACTCCTATCAATGCAGAGGCTCACGTTTCGTTTTTTTGAAGGCTTGAGCCTGAATTCGTACAGCTTTTCTATAAATTTTTGCTTCAGGTTTTCAGTCAGTTGGACGACCCGTGAGACACATTCAGGGCGTCTATAACGGGGAGAGGTTCCAGACTGAATTACGCAGTTGGTCGAAGACGGACGGAGAGGTTTGATAACTTGCTTATAAAGCGCTGATAATTAATTAATCCGACGGCAATGCACTACTTGCAGAAATCCACAGGCCCTTCTTGTCCCTACCGACGGGACCGACATCTGCAGTAGTAGTACCTGCAGTGTTGTGAGAAGATGAAAGTGCTCGGATCGCTACCGTCCATGGTTTGCGGTCCTTTACGACCTCAAGGCGCTACTTCCCGGTGTTTCGAAAAGCTTCAATCCGCGGAGGATTTGATATTTTCGGCAGACAGATGGAATGCATTGAATAGGCTACCATAAGGAAAGATGAGAAGACTATGCACCATGGTGTAAATCCAGATGAAATCACCGATCTCAAGTATGTGTTCTACTTCTATAGAAGGCGCCAAAACAAGTATGAATCTGCACCTTAAAATGACTGTCGACAGCTGTTCTTTATTCCCAAGATCTCAATCCTACACGAGCTCATACATCTTAACGACACTGCGTCAAGGATGAACGAAGGATCGGCAAGTAAGGTATGGTACTCTTATTACACACCTTGAGCCGTATACTAAGTAACATTGGCCAGGACATTCCACTGGACCACCTTAAAGAAGGCGTCGATATTAGCGTAGGGCTTCCTACTGCTTTACCCAACGCTTTCTTCCGGGACAAGAAGCCTTACAGCACTTCAAATGAACCTCTTTCTTCTGTCACTGTCTCAGTCGAACCTGTCTCCAATAACGACAACTCCCTTACGGACCCTGAAGAAGCTCTGCCATGGGACGGGTACCAGACTGACCCTCTCCCAGAGAAGACTCAAAGCCGATTCATACGCAACCTCCGCCACCAAGCCTTCACTATCTACAGACGTCTGTTCGGGATTGTTTTTATCGCGAACATGGCAATTTTCATTACCGTCTGCATTCAAGGCGCATCTGTTGCGAAGCTCGGAGAGATAACAGTCGCCAACCTCTTTGTCGCTATTCTTATGCGACAAGAATACGTCATCAACACTCTTTTCTTCATCTTCTGCTCTGCTCCGCGCTCGTAAGTAGTTTCAGATATTCCAGGTTCTCTGCTTACAAGTACAACTCTATCAGTTGGCCTTTATTTATACGCCTTCTCTGTGCTCGGATCTATCATATCGGCGGGATTCATTCGGGTTGTGGCGTCTCTGGAGTCATTTGGCTCATCTTGTTTACTGGTAAAGCAACAAGAGATTTTGTTGAAGGGGGACAGGTTAGTCTCTCCACTCGTATCGCATGCCAAGGCTCTACATTCGTCTAAATTCACATTGATATTTAGGTTTCTGTTGCTACCCTGAGCATCACATATGTGATCTTACTTCTCCTGTTAAGTATCGTCATATTTGCTTTTCCTACTTTCCGAAGCAAGCGGCATGATACTTTCGAGTCAGTACTACCGACTTCTACGATAAGACCATAGTCGGTGACTCCAGGTTGATTTCAGATGTATTCATCGTTTTATGGGATGGACTGCTATTGCACTAGTCTGGATACAGGTTTGTGAACTGCCTCGGCGCGCCCGGATACTGGCTAAAAAATTGGTGTAGATCATATCATTGATCATGGATACAAAACCCTCCAGCCAATCTTTGGCCCATGCATTGCGAGACAATCCCTCATTTTGGCTAGTCGTTGTTCTCACTGGTAGGTCCATGCTGTAATTGTACTAAAACAGCGATCTCCTGATATCCTTTGTATTCAAGCATCGATAATACTGCCGTGGTTGAGACTGCGCAAAGTGCCGATTAGGAGCGAGGTCCTATCCAACCATTGTATAAGATTGTATTTTGACTACGGTAAGTGTTTTGATTGTATAGTCGTTCAATCTCAACTCTTCTTCAGCTACACCGGTTCCGGGAAGCTTTATTCGCATGTCGACTAACCCACTAATGGAGTGGCATGGTTTCGCCACAATCAAAGAGCCAGGAAAGCCTGGATTTTCGTCAATAGTATCCAGAGCAGGAGATTGGACATCGAAACAGATTGCTGACTCTCCGACCCAGATATGGATCCGTGGTATTCCCACATGCGGCGTCATGCGCATTGTACCTCTATTCCGACGCGTCGTCGTGGTCGCAACTGGTAGTGGTATTGCTCCGTGCGCACCTCATGTCTACGCCAAAAAAACTGCCATTCGCCTGCTTTGGAGTGCTCCTAACGTCCGCGAAACTTTCGGAGATAAGCTTGTTGACTCCATATTAGAAGCGTCTCCTGATGCGCTCATCTATGGTTAGTGTTACATATTTTTTTAGATTAGGCTCCCAATATTCAAATGTCACTGCCGTGCCTGTGACGCCTTATCCGTTATAGATACACGCAAACATGGCAAGCCAGACATGGTCAAATTGGTAGCACGTTTGGTGCGAGAAATGGATGCGGAAGCTGTATGCATCATTTCAAACCCGCCGCTGACGCGAAAGGTTGTTTATGGCATGAAAAGTAGAGGAATACCTGCATTCGGTGCTATCTGGGATTCGTGAAAGTAGCAAGGTTTACAACCAGACGGAGAAGCTGGGTAGTCGACTATAACATTTTCCTTTTGTTTTAATTTGTATATAGTACAAAATGCAATGCAGGAGATTAATCAAACAAGAAAAACAAGAGAGGGTGTATTATGCAGCTGCTATGGTACTCCACGATACTAAGATCTCATCGAGTGACCTAACTGACCATCCAGCACCCAGCGCTGTAGTCATCCTGGTACCTGTTGCGTGCAACACTTCTCGAATTCCCAAATTCAAGTTCGCTTCATCACCCGTACCTTCAGGGGGAGCAGTGCCCAGGCAATGATTATGAGCATCTGTAGCAAGTCCCTTCAGTATGACGAGCAGTGTTGACACCGGAACGGCGTTCCGTAAGAGGTACCAAGCAAGCTCACTCGAAGCTCGACTATCCAAGAGTCCCAGCTTGCCTGATGCATATTTGCCTAGTACCTGCAGGAACTCTGGCGTTGAGCGGATGAAGTCAAGCTGTTGGTCGAGGTCATGCATGGTACCCCAGACAGTACTATCCCTTATCAGAGGCGTGCGATAGTTATTGTCGGAACGACCACTAAATCGCCGGTCGTAAACTCTACCATAGAAATCTGCAAGGAATCGAAGGTCTTGCAAGTGCAGATGGAAATATCGTGATCTAGGCGACATCGTTCGGTAACGGAACAAGGTCAAATGGGATTGAATTGTTTGAGGCTTGCCCTGCAGGATAGAGTCAAATAGGGTAGCGTGACAGTATGTGTGCAGGAGTCGTTCTTTGTCGGTTTCGCCATGGCTATAACAGAAATAATCTGCAAAAGCGAGGAACAGCGGATCGTTGGAAAAGGAAGTGATGAATTCCCAAAGATCGCCTGCAGGATGTGTTTGGGTGTCTGTTAGCCGAGGGTAGTCTAGCGTTGCGGCATCACCTGCAGACGACCGTGAACGGACAAACAGACTACGGCTTCCACGAGGATCCTCAGTATAGCTCAAGAAAGCCGTTCGCCGCTTCACATACAGTGTTTGACTGCGTAAAAGGCTCTCTCTATGCCGAGGTATTTTTTCTGTGTCAAGGTGGAATGGCCAATACCTTGGAGTATCCACCCGTATGGAGATTAGTTTGTCAAGATCTGGAATGAGGGTAGGCGAGATAAGTTGGGTGGTTCCAACTTCCTTTCCTTCCCTCATAGTAATTTTGAGGGGAAGGTAAACTACTTCTTTTGTTTCGACATCCCGCGCAACTAAACATCGAGGTTCAACAGCGAGAACCCACAAATGCCGCAGAGCTTGAAGATAACTTTTGTTGTCGTAGGACACGTTATGAGTGCGTGGGAAAAACGCGGTCAGCATACAAGCGATTGCGGCATCGGATGTGCCCAAGGTAAACCGGCCGCCACCCAAAAACAATAGACCCAAAGCTTGGTGCGTAGCAACATGGATTCCATACTTGAAGGCTGGATGGTACATGGTGTTTGCGTACATCCCGTAAGCATAACGCAGTCTCTTCAGGCAAGTGATTTCCCCGGTGCCAGCCATGACCATGCTGAGAGAAATGGTAATCAAGTTGAGGCCATCACGAACAGCTGAACGTTTGATTCGCCAGTCAAAGGAAGGACCTATATGCAGAAAATTTAGCATAAACAATGAAGTGATTTAACTTTGCAATTGGTACGAACTGTTTGAATAAACCATTCTTGTGAAAAGGTCGTTGTATCGAATGATCATTTTGTAAGCTTCTTGGCGTGCTGTCCCAGCGTATTTCAACCCAATCGCAAAACAACACCCAGCGATGATGTTGTAATACGCCAGCTCCCAAGCATCGGAGACTGTATTGTTCAACTTGGTCCTGTTCTCTATACCTTGGCGAATAGCTAAGGGAATCTGACTTGCAATCCAGTCATTTGTAGGGGTAATCTTGCTCCACATGATCAGCGCTCTTGCCAAAGTACGAAGAAGAAGAAAACTGGGTTGAACCCTATGCAGAGCAAGTATAGTATCCGGGATTGCAAGCATGTCTGCAATGTCCTGGCGTTCCGTCTTGAGGTACATCAAACCGAGGGCGATGCTGGCAGCAGGCGAAGTAAGATTTACATCGAAAGGTTGTCGCTTATCGGAGAGCGCAAAATCAGCATCGCCATGGATAAGAATGTTTAATCGCTCTAGGAATGCAACGTCGGCTGGAATCATGGTCCCTTTTCCCAGCATGACCATCCCAAAGGCAATAGCTGCACAGTACGTGTATGCTTCACGATACTCGTTACTGAGATCAGGCTGAACGAGATCTTTCCTGCTCATCTGGTTTAGACAGACTTCAGCCATGCGTCGGTTTTTCGTTCCCATGTAGAGAAGACCAACACCAGTCATTCCAGCGGCCTGAGTGTGAAGAGGGACGTTGAGATCTACTGTAGGCGTAGGAAGCAATGCTGGAGTATGAACGGCTAGGAGCTTCGTGACATGCTGGTTCCCATTACCAAGGTTGGCAGCAGACAGCCCGAGGAGAACGCCTATAGAAGTTAAGTCATGTTTGGGCGTAAGATATCCAAAAGTATGCCATGTTAGCATCTCTTTCAGGTGCCCGGTAAGACCAAGACCGTATAAAAATCCCGCATGCTCCGGAGTAAGTTCCGAGGGCTTATTGAATGCTATCCACGAGCTGTCCACGCTTGCGGATGAAGACGATATGCGCAGAGCCGCCGCTACTCCATTGTGGAATTCTCCCCAGTTCAAAGCTTCTGGAAGTATCTTGCCTGGATCCGGGGTGACAGTAATGTTCAAAGGGTGCAGCTTGACGCTGAATTCGAATTTGGGAATATTAAACGCCTCACGGGCAATGGAAGAAATTGAACCGAAAGTGAACATTGCCCGGCCGTACGGTAAAGCTAAAGTCCTTTCTGCAATCCGAGTCACTTGCATTTGGTGATCCTTCGCTTGATCATGCTCGCTAAAAAAGGAAATAAGTACAAAGTCGGGTAAACAGAACTGCTAACATACTTGGCGTCGGGGCGTTCAAGGGATCTTACAGTAGTGATGTTGGACGAACATAGCATGCGCCCAATTTCCTCCAGTCGACGGTCTTGGCCAAACCGGATGCTCGTGAATTCCTCGAGGTCAAGTTCGACCCCAGACAAGGGCTCAGCCTCGCCTGCGTTGGCAGCCTTAGCTGCTGAAGCAATCTGGCCGATCGTCTGTCGAGGTTGCGAAGACGTCTACCGAGTACATCGATCAGGAAGCGAGAATTCCACCTATATGTATGGACGTACCAGGAAGTCTTTCGTTGTACGATATCCAGTCTTTAGCATCATGTCCGGTGCAGGATTTGCAGATGCTGCAACATCATCCCTCGCAATAGCTTTGTAAGCCTTAAGGGGCCAATCCGGCGGAGGAGCAAGCTGACATGTTCGGATTGCCTCTCTCAGAGGTGCTGCGATACCCAACGGAAGTTTTCCAATGAAGTCTTCCCCCATATTGCTATCAACCATTAACTTGACGGCGTTCTGGGCTCGATATAGGGATCGCTTAACGTCACCATCAGCAAGTTTGGCGTACACAAGTGTGAGACGCTTCATCGAGTCGAGAGGGTCAACGGTGCCATAGGCGAAAGAGGGGCGAATATGAAACCGCGTAGCGAGTTCATAGGCATCGAACCATGGCACTTTCCATTCTGGATTGCTCATACGACCATATAGGATGGCAGAAATGTCTGGGGGCCAAACAGGAATACTGTCATCGAGATTCTGGACAGCTGAAAGTTCAATTGAAGATTTGTGAGCTCGCATTTGTGGCATCGAGGACAAGACGTACCGGCAAAAGCAGGGGACGGCCAAGGTAGTTCCGCCATTGCATCGGGACACATTCGTCTCCAATAATCAGCCCACTCTGGTCGAATGTACATAGCTATCCTACAGATAACCGGAGCCAACCGTAATAGGTCAGAATATCGATCTATCAAAAGCCGCAACTCTTCACCCAGCGTGTGTAGGGTGTATAGAACAAGTACAATTTGATTGTATATCTCTGTGCCTTTCTGCATAGTCGAGAAGACGTGTACACGGGGAGGAGGCTGCGGACTGCTAACAGCAGGAGGTTTCAAGAGATGCATGACAGGGTCATCACGAAAATGTGTGTGTGAGGGTGTTTTGTGTATGCTTAACCATGGATCAGTTCTTTGCTCTTCAACACCTGAAGGAGGAATCCCGGCATCTAAGCCAAATACGAAGTAGAGAGCTTTGACAAAGCACTCAAACTCGACTCCCGATGAAGTACGAAAGCCTTGCTGTGACCATGCTGTCAAGAAGAAGTGATGAAGAGCGAAACAAATATCCGAAGGCAGAGCAAGCGCTAATATTTGCAGTGCTTGAGTGGTCAAGACATCGCGGGGGAAGAGGTTGATAGTAACCTGAGCAGTGGACCCATCGTCAAGTGTAAGAATCGTAGAGGTAGGAGAATAGGTCTGGGTCGAGATGGATCTTATTGATGCGACGCCAGTCAGTGACTTAGGCATGCTGTGCTCGACATCCATCTGGTCCGAAGCAAGGTCTGTCCTGTTTGAGGCTGGGGACAGTGTAAAAGCAATAGGGATCTCATATGTGCCATGTGTCATGAGACATGATTGCTTGTCAGGTTTTAGGACTAAAAGATCCCAAACGTTGGCACGAGTCGCACGGACTGCAACAGCGGAGATCGCTGGCACCTCGGAAAGTGGTGTCACTTGCAGTCTATGTTCCGCATCTGGTGAAAGGTTGAACAGCATCAAACTCTGCTTGGATGGAAGACAAACACCCATCAGAGAGCGCTGAGATCGGTCGTCGTGGCGATGGTCAAATAATGACACAGATATGGAACGATATGAATCAACACTACAGAAACATGAACAATGGAAGACATAAAGAGAAATAGAAATGGCCATACGCACTCAGCTTGATCCAATTCTGTTTCATACATCTTGTCCATCCAAAGCGCCGTCTTCATCCTCCCATGCTCAATCGGTGTCAGCGCGTCAACATCTATGCTACGGGAACCCAACGCCATCCTATTCATAGTCACACTCAGATCATTCCTGGTAAGCGAGTTCCGTCTCCCCTTCGCAGGAGCTGTAGTATTCCGTTGCGGTTCCGGTTGGGATTGCGACTTGGGCTGAGACGGCCCCCCAAAGCCCGTGCCCGATGTCAAGGAAGCCATTGTCGTCGTCGTAGACAACGATGGTGGCATTCCTGGAAGGGCGGAGAGTGGGGGGAGTTCTGGGAATAGAGCACCAGTAGGAGACGGGGGGCGAGGGGAAGGCGGGTGCAGCCTGTCGAGCATATCGGGGAAGACGATTGATGAACGGCGGCTCCCGACTCCCGGCATACTCTGGCGCTTCTGATGTGCAAGCGTTTTTGTGCGATTACGACCAAGTGGCACTGGGGTGTCTTTCGGTTTGATATAGACATACCTCCAGATTGTCAGTCGCCGTTTATCTATATCAAGCGTTACAGCAAGTTCGTTAGGTGAGTTGGGCCCACGATGAGATGCCCAAAGGATGACTTCATCAGGGGAAATAGATTTAAGTGGCTTTGTTGAGTTTTCGTCTTCGTCCTTCAGCGTTGCATGCGGCGAGTCATCGACTCCTTGACCACCAATGATACCGGTTGTAAAGCCGACGGCTGAGGCCTCAGAGAATGGGCTGTAAAGACAGAAGATGGTTGGTAAGACAGCTTCGCCGGAAATCTCTGCCTCGACAACTTCGGTCGGCTCGAGCAAACGTTGAATAAGGACGCCGTGTGGCGTGATAGGCCAGGCTCTTCGTACAATGAAGGGAAGGGAAAAGGTGTATTCAAATCCTGAGCGGAGATATATCTTGCCGATACTCCGCAGAAACACGAATACAGCAGACACAATTTTCGTTTCTTCTTCACCTCCGCGAGCGACCGGATTCCGGTTGGCGCAGAAGAAGGGACCAAAGGTAGACCGTTCAGAGGGTGACTTTGAAGCCGAGTTCTGTGCTTCTGTGAAATGCATTTGGGGATAAACACCGTTCTGCTCCATCCAACCGATACACGCCCACTGAACAGGCTGCCCTTCCAACGCAAAGCTCCATTTCTTCCTCACAACTCCTGCAGAGCTTAAAACAACTACATTGTCATCCCACGTGAGTTCTTCCTCTTCCAAAGGGTCTTCACTTGTCAAGAGACACGTAGAATGAACGGACGAAGAAGGGTCAGCACCAGAGCCACGAAGCGCACTTCTGATGGATTTGAGCAAGTCAGATTGATGATGTTGAGAAGAGACCTGTCGAGGTTTCTTGAATGTTTCCTCGATTTCAGATCTACATCGCCTATAGAGTGGTAGAGAAATGGGAGCTTCCATGTCCCGAGAAAGTCGACTGCTTGAGCAGCATATGATGAACGCGGTCGAGACGAGACGCGATTGTTTGTACTTGTTGCTCTAAACGTGCCGCCGGTAAATATTCTCACGCTACTCCCGAAGCCACAACCTCCTCAAGGACATTCGAATTTCTGGTATGGCAGATTTCCCTGAGCTGTCCTCTCATTCTCCAGCGCAAAATAGCACTTTTCCACTCCAGTCACATTCTTTTCCTCGTCCTTCTTCTACTTCTACGCGTGGCAGTACGACCAGCGCTGCGCTGAATCATAATGGTCCTAATCCGAGGAGGTAAGCAGAGTCCTTCGAGTGCAAATTGGCATCTAATTCATATTCTTGCTTCGTCACAGACAATCTTCAGTGTCGCCTGAAATTGTGGCACCAACACCAAGGCGGCATCTTCTGGAAAGTAACGCTAGTCAGTCCTGGCTAAATACTCCTCCCTATGCCCTCGTGTCATCCCGCGCTGTGTCCCCCACTTCCACCCGGGCTCTTAGCCGTTCACCTACAGGTCGCGTCTTGGCGTCGCAGCGTAGCTTCAGCTCTCTTCGAGACCAGGAATGGAGCTCGAAATTGAGCGCAGTGAGAGAGGATACGAAATCAGTGTCAGAGAGTGGGATGGGACGCCGTTGGATTCGATGGACACATAAACACGGGCTGAAGGACTGGGTACTGCCCACAGCATTTCTAGCGTGTACGCTGATTAAATTCTTCATTGGTCTGGGGTCATATTCAGGTGTGTCTGTAGTTAAATTTTTCCGATGTCTGACAACCTAATCACTCTTAACAGGCGAGAACACACCACCAATGTATGGCGACTACGAAGCGCAACGGCATTGGATGGAGCTTACCGCTCATCTACCCACAAGCCGGTGGTATACTTATGATCTACAATATTGGGGTCTGGACTACCCGCCTTTGACTGCATATGTTTCGTGGTTATGTGGAATTATGTGCGTCTTACCCTTTTAATCCCATCGGCAATCTTTATACCTTCCATGAAATCATAGTGCTCACTGGATCCATCCTTCATGGGTTGCCCTTGACTCCTCGCGAGGTATTGAGACCCCCGGGAGCAAGCTTTTTATGCGCTCTTCTGTTATTGTGTTGGACGCGTTAATATACGTACCTGCCCTATTCATGTTCACCAGAACCTGGCTTGGCACGAGGTCAAAGAGGACACAGAACGTAGCACTCCTCGTTCTATTGCTTCATCCCGCTCTTCTGCTCATCGATTTTGGGCACTTCCAGTACAATTCAGTCATGCTCGGTACGTGCCAACATCTCATTCTTTCCTTCTTTCGATTCTGATCTTTTTTTTAGGCTTTACTATAATGGCTCTCAACTTCTTTGCAACTGGGAATGACCTCCTCGGAGCGGTTTGCTTCGTTCTCAGTCTCGGATTCAAACAGATGGCTTTATACTACGCACCAGCTGTGGGCTCGTACTTGCTGGCTAAATGCGTATTACTAGGACCAAAGGACGGAGGAAAACTATTCATTCGTTTAGGACTAACAACAATTGCTACATTCGTTCTGCTATTCCTTCCTTGGCTTCCTCCTTTTGCTTCGTTTTCTGCGTCCGACTCATTGCCTGGTGCTCGCTTCGCTATATTCGATCCTATTACTCGAATATTCCCTTTCGCACGTGGGCTCTTCGAAGATAAAGTCGCTAACTTTTGGTGCGCGTCAAATGTCGTGATAAAATGGAAGAAGTGGGCTGCCCCGACCATGCTCATTAGAGCATCAACTGGGTTGACTTTGGTTGGGTTCTTACCTGGAGCCATGACTTTAGGGAAGGCCGGGTGGGGACTCAGGGCATGGGGACAACTCTCTGTTTCCTCAGCACAGTCATCCAACACTAGTGTTTCGGCAAAGACGTCACCGACAGGGACAGGTCCATCGGCTAACACATCTACACCAATTCTTCCGCTCCTCCCATATGCTCTTCTCAATTCATCCATGTCTTTCTTCCTCTTTTCTTTCCAGGTTCATGAGAAGACAATTTTACTACCTCTCATGCCGCTCATGCTCCTCTCCTCCGGGGCAGCGCCTGATTCCGCAGTGTTTGCATGGGGCGCGCTCGGTAGTAATGTTGCTGTGTTTAGGTGGGTTCATTATTCTTGAACAAGCAGGTTTTTTGTTAACTGTAATTTGTTGAACAGCATGTGGCCGTTGCTGAAGAAAGATAACCTTGGTCTCCAGTACCTTGCCGTGACGCTACTGTGGAACCGATTAATCGGACATAACCCCTTCAAATTCATCTTCCAAATATTTCCTATCAAATCATTCGTGCATCTACTCTCCACGGTAAGAGTTTTGTGTGATGTAAATCTTCTGTCAAGGTATCCCTAATTGCAAACCTTAGGGTGTATATGCGGCTATACTAGGTCTGCACCTCCTTGAGATGATCATCACGCCACCCGAAAGATACCCAGACCTCTTCCCCGTATTGAACGTTCTGATCAGCACTCCTGTATTTGTCTGCATATGGGCATGGAGTGTTGTCTGCTGCGTGCAAGTTAGTTGGGCTATAAGCGGGTTATCTGGCTCAGGCTCCTCCGCCGTCCTAGACGTGCGTCCTCCCCGAGAAAGAGTAACATCGGTGCTGAGCGACGTTGGTGGCGAGGCGTCGGCAAGTGTGAAAGGACTAAATCGCTCGGCTGGCTCGAGAGCGGTTAGCTTGGGATATAAACGTGGAAAGAAACTTTCGCTGCAGCCAAATGCAGCATCAAGCTCCGCTTTATCTTCACTCACAGCGATTTCTAGAGGTGAGAGAAATCGGGCTATGAGCTCCGACGTTTCAAGTATAGGGACAGGGGAAGGTGTACGATCATAGTTCCCAGAAATTAATCTCCCTTCTCGGACATCTTAGGTATCTACTCTGTAGCTTAGATAAAATGTGTTATACAATATGGCGACTCATCCTTGTCACGGAATGTACATACTAATCCGGGTTAACTTTCCTTATTAGGTAGCGATATACAGCTTTGATAGTCAAATTGTAAATATTCTTCGCTGGGGATAATCTGGGTTTATATTCTAGTACACTAGGTAGAAAGTCGAAAGAGACTATGGCTCCGAAGATTCTTCCTTGATTCTTCCCATTGTTGCACCAGTAGTCTTGAATCTTCTGTGCGTAGGTGAAGATGGTGGAGTGGGTGAGCGACCTTCTTCGGAGAGTGCGAGTGCGCTCTTCACTGGGGGGAAAACATACTGGCCCTTCAAGTGTTTGACGAGCCTGTGAAGATCATACTCCGCAACTTCCTTGGAAGTCGACTGAGTTGAAGGAATTGGGGGTGGCCGAGAAGCCCGGCTCCCTCGAAGTGTTCTACGAGGTGTAGGCTGGGAGGAACAAGACGAGAAACGTTTATCCAGCGACTTGGCTGCCAATACTACTGACGAGTTGGATGACTTTCCAATGCTAGCGTGTCTCTCGCTCATATCAAGCTCCCTTGCTACTACTATGAGTAAAAGGATCACGAAGCAGAAGCCGGATATAATCATCTGGGGGAAGAACCCAATAGCATCTATTGCATTATGTTAGTCTGGGAAATCGAGTCCGTCTCGAGTCTTACATACCAATTAGCACCCCTGTTGATATTCAGTCAGAAATTATTTTCAATTTCACCCGTACTACAAGTAATCTTACCGTCAAGTCCAGGCGCGTCAGGCATACTGTCCCTGATTTGCGGTAAGCCAAATAGAATTACGCCGTTGGAAATCAGGAGCTTGAGAATAGGTTTCACATCCGCGATTTGCCTCGCTAATACTACATGTCCAATACAGAGATGCGCAAGGAACCAGCTGACAGCGAATAACAGAAGTGTGATTGCTCGTGCTTCAGCAGGTCGCCTGACATGCATGTCTATATCTCGAGAAGGTATCTGTGTATCATTTGCTCCAAACCCATAGCTTTGGATATCCACAGTCTCGACGACGAAACTGGATGTAAGCTCTATGGTTGCAAGTTTGCTTATCGGAAATGAATTGTTCGAATCTGTTGTAACGCGGAGTGTGCTCGACAAAAAATAAGTGTCAAATGGATAGAGGCGATCATTATGCACGTCTAGAGTGTGATCGCTGTCGAATTGGACCAAGTTCTGTATGCTGTCATTGGAAACAGGAGTCAGTCTTCCAGCTAAAATCTATTCATGACAGATTCACCTTCGTCTCTCTCCAGTTTCGCTGTTGAAAGGTATGTTCAATGGATCATACTGAGCAGTTGGTTCACTGTCACTGAATACAGGTCAAGTCATTTCAAGTCTGGTTCGGTAAGATCTAAAGAATACCTACCCATCTACGTAAATAAAGAGCGGGGCACTTGGTAAACCGCACAAATTACTTCCGTGTGCTCCAGCAGAGCCATTTAGAATGTAGTCTTGACCACATGCTAAAATTGACCACCGAATAGTAATAGACGGCTCATCGACATCGATGTCGACATTCTCGCCCAAGAGAACTATCTGTAGTCATGGCAAGTGCTCAGTCATAGTTGTCACACAAGTGCTCATGAGTGATTAGTACGTACTCCTGGATTTGTTTGCGCGACATCATCGAGTATGTGTTTGAAGAATGGCTCGCCAGCGTCAATGCCACGAAATGTACTGGGAATTATCAACACAAAGAGGACCGACATAAGGATGGCAAGTCCAAAGTAAAATACTTTAGGTATTGGTACAATGCCATTGACAGTACGTGGTCTCAGCGGTGCAGCCTTCCTAGCAGGCTTTTCAGGCTCTCTTGTAAGGCGGGGATTGCCGGAAATTGTGCCTCCGGCATCAGCTTGTGTAGTCAGTGTCAGTCGACGTTCCTCCGTCGATGCTGGTAATACGGTACCTTGTCCGGGGACAAGGTGAAAAGACCGGAGTTTGTTAAAAGAGTGTGGGGGTTTAAGAGCTGGAAGAGAAGGTATGCGAAGGAACGACATGCTCAAGATCTTGCCTGCCCTCAGGAATAGAGAGCATAGAGCATAGACAGCCCGTAAAGACAGAGAAAGGCCCTCTATTAAATCCCCTGGGCGGTCAGGCTAATCCGGAACCGATCAATTTCGCGTGCTTCCATGTCTGATATCATACTGGTAGTCAATTGAATTGACAATTACACCATTACTCAACGTACTGACTTGTGACTTGATGCCACATCTGCTTGCGAGTATCATCCGCGCAATGGAATTCCTACTGATTTGAAACCACATGAACTGAGGATCTGTTTTGCGCGTGAGTTTTGTATGCACCTGAGCAAAGGTACCTCAAGAAGATGCAGAAGCGCATATTTACTGGGCAGGCAACCTCCTAAGGGGAGCAGTGGGTGATTCTGGAACTTTATATTCTCAAAGATGGGAAATGACACACGGTTTCCGAGACTTCCTCTTGCGGGATAGCAAACGCATAGAACTCCAAGGAAAGCGAAGCGATGTACGCGAACACTCCGGATTCGAAGAATGTCAGTACAGCATAAGCAAAGACTTCAGTGTTTTTCCGCTTTAACTCCACACGTACTCCGTATATACGCCTAGACGTTACGTCTGTTCGACGTCGCTTGTCGAATTACTGCTGTCCGCTACGAAAGACGCCAACGCCGTAGGGAGCTGACTGGTAAATTTCATTGAAGAGTCCAGAATCCAGTTCTACAGAGTGCTTTCTAACTCCGCTAACTTCCGAACTTCTGCGAGAGGACCATCATTTAGATCACCCTCATATCCGAGTACAAGCAGAATGTCTTTAGCCAAGGTCAAACATTCACGGAATTCTTGCACTGTGGGGCCATCTACCATATTGGTACGAACGATGTAATTCCAGGCAGTCTTGGCCCTTTCAAGTAAATGCAATCCTGTGGGGCAGGGATCAGAGTAGGGCCTTCACATTGAACACGGAGAGAGAGAAACCGATTTGGGGATAGTTTGAGGGGTATACGAGCCGGTAGAGTGCGGTGAGGGTCCGGCCCACGTCGAGTGCAATCTCATACGGTCCATCATGAGAGGCTGCACTAAATTTTTCTGCTATGGTTCCAACGAATGACTCGCTGAGTACGCAATGTAGCACCTGGGGGAATTGTGAACTATCGCCTCTCATGAGAGGGCTGGAATGCCCGACACTCTTGACATATTTTTGTAGGGCTTGGCAGACCACTTCGAGTTCTGCCTTATCTGTTGGAGCTTCAGGAATTTTCCCAACAGCGCGAAGGAAAGTGCACGATTGACACCGACACGTGAATCCGTAGGTGAGCTCGAGGATAGTGGTGCGAGTTTGCAGTAAAGCGGGATCAAGGTAGGGCACGCATATCTACAGTGTTTAAGCGTTAGGAATCAAGTGAGTCATGGGATCAGCCCACCTCTTCTTCCTGCGAGATTGCACGAAGGGCCACGACTTCCAATGTTACCGGCTTAGAGCTGCAGATAGCATATTTCACGGCAGCATTTGGTGTACATGAATGATTGAATAGTCGGCTTGCCAGAGGAAAGACCCCATGGCCATATGTGTTGAAATGAGAATGCATCGAGAAATTGTTATTTTCAAAACGTGAATATAGATCATCAACGATAGCACCGGACATGTTAGCTTTGACACAGATCGGTGGAGCAGATCCACCACTGGGACCGGGAAGGAGGGAAAGGAATGTGAAAACGGAGGTTGATTCATCCTCCATAGTCGATTCCATACACGATAGGTAGGCAACTAGGTTTGAGAGAAGGAGTGCATCCATCCTCTTGTGTTCCTCTAAGCCTTGAAATCGGTTCGACGAGGTGAATGTATTATATTGCTTGCATATTTTGCGATGTCCGTTCTTCCAATGCATGCTCTGGCCTAAGATCCGAGTCATATATAAGAGGCCGACCACGAAATCAAAACATTCTTTCACGAGCCGTACAGGATGTGTTGCAATACCAAAAAGATGCACAGCCAGTACACCTCCTTAGTCTAAGAGACGTAAGAGAATCTGGTGAAGCAAGGGAGTGGCAGGCATCACAACGACGGGATTTCTCGGACGGTAGGAGAGCATCTGCGAGAGCAGGGACGGACAGAATGACGGCGCCAGCAGCAAAAGAAACTCCTGCAACACATTTGCTTCTTGCTGAGGGGTGAGATTCTAAACGTAGGTGAGGACCAAGTCTCGAGGCTGAGAACTCAGATGGCATGATACAAACGATACCAACAAGCTGGTCTTCCCGGAATTTCTGCTTTGGCGCGGCTGACTAAGCGTAGTGTGGGTCATTCGTAGTCAGTGTCACTGGCATTGCTGTATATTATCATAAAGTACAAGGAAAGTAAACTAATATATCGAGTCTTAGGGGAGTTTTCCGTTAAAATACAAATTACAAGTCTTCACAACCAGCATTACAGATCATGAATCCCAAATCGCTCCAAAGGCAGGTATGCCTCTGCTCATCATCCCATACACCACCTTCCTGGTCAGTTTTTGGTTTGATATCACACAAACGGCTTCGGCATCGAATTCTCTGACCAGACGAAGAGTCATCTTGACCATGTCAGGTTTTCCGTGCTTCCGGGTATCTGAAGTAAATTCACAAGTCAGTTTGATTAACAATAGCTGGAAGATTTTTCATACCATAGACTACAGCCTCAGGCGAAGCCTCGAGAATGGAATCCACCAAATGGTCACCGAATGTCTTTCGTACATCCGGAGATGTCCAAAGAAGGCGATGTGGGACTCTTTTCTCGAGAATGACGGGTGCACATGGCCCAATACCACTACCAGTCGCTACAAGGATGATTCTTTTGAATAGCGGCGCAATTCGCAGCACACCGAAGGTAGGAATGCCTCGGACCCATAGGTGAGTGGGCGGTTCCGTAATCTGCTTTGTCGTCCAGTCACCGGCTTTTGACACAACCAGAGAGTATCCGGCCTTTCCAGGCTCCTTGATCGTAGCAAAACCGTGCCATTCCATCAAAGGATTATCACTGATACGAGTGAAGCTTCCAGGTTCAGGAGTAACTATCACGATACGTCAGAAAGCTGCATAGTTTAGTATTCGAACTATCAGAGCACTTGCCATAGTCGAAGTATAACCTAACGGCATGGGCCGATAAAACCACGCTACGCACAGGAACCTTACGGAGCCTCAGCCATGGTAGGATTATGGATCCTAAGAAGGGAATGAGTATGGAGAGTCTTCGTTTAAGTGAATGCTTCAGCTCACCGGTCATCACCACCAAAAGCCACAGAGCGGCTGATCGGACCATGGCATGAGAGAGAGATTGACCAGGCACTCTGGAATCATTGATCAAAAGGATGACCTGCATATGCATGGACTGTTAGAAAGGATTGGAGTGCATTTACTTGTACAGACCTGGCACCAAACGAGAGCTGTAGCAGTCCATCCTAAGAAACGATGGACTCGTCTGTCGGAAAACAGATTGTAAGTCTTGCACTTTTGTAAAGTGCTTGAGAGTTTTTGAACCACTCACTCAAAAGCATCATGACGTTTAATCCGCATTGATGGGTAGGCGAAAATAACAATACCCAGCAAGAATATCAGTATCCAATATGTTACAGCAAGAGTAGCAGCAGAGATCTGGAAAGCGTTAGACTCCTGGAATCAATCTGCACAGAAAGCTTACCTGTCCGCCATCGACTAGTTCTTTCGTCGCCTTTCCGGTGAAGAAGACAAGCCAGATGACCCCTGATGTAGCACAGCCGGAATGAAGTCCCCCAATGTGATATACCCGTGCACAAACCCGTCGAATAGCGAGAGGCCACCTAAGCATGTTTACAATGCTCAGTTCCAGAAAAACCCCAGAGCGATAATAACATTCCACTCACGATGTAGGCACAGAACAGAAAACAGTGAAGAATGCATTGATGACGTAATCTTGTCTCATGAGAATCGCGCAGCAGAGGTTGGCCACTGTTATCTCCCCAATCTTCACAACGCTGGCGCCCTTCACGAGAGTTGCTATAAAGATAGCCACATTCGTGATGAAAACTATCCCGAACAAACGACGATATAGCGTGAAAATTTGGTGTCGGAGATTCCGGACCTTTTGGCCCTGAGTTTTCTCTGGAAGGACATCATCCTTATACCCCTCAATAGACGAGAGGGAGGTGTCCGTGATACTCTTCTCTTGGATGGAGACCTCGGTCTTTGACAGTACAATGTCGCTGCTGGACGACCCTTCGCTCCGTTGATATACAGGAGGCGGATTTGCAGGTAATTCAAGCCAGATAGTCTTTTCATTGATCACCAGCGGCTGTTGGGACAGAGAAAGAACCTTTTCTTTCGAAAGCGCTTCCTTGGCTACTTCATCGAGCGCAAGCTGTCGAAGAGCCCTTTTGTCTGTTTTAGTGTTTCTGCCACGAATCTGTCAGCTCCAAAAACGCAGATCAACGACTGTTGAGTACTGACGACGTTTTAGGGAAATCCTCTAGGCACAAGATGCGTGAGGGAACGGCATAGTACGGCTGTATTTTGGCCACATCGGCCATTACAGTAGTGGGATTGACTGATGCTGGAGTAACAAATCCCCAAAGAGTGGAATCAACGAGAAGAGCAACTGCCACCTTAACACCGAGGGATTTCTGCAACGGTCTCAATGAATAATGGCCAACAGAATGAATTGTGTACCTACTTCCATAGCAGCAGCCACGCCATCCAGCTCAACTCGGAAGCCCTGGATCTTAGTTAGCAGACGTAATTGATTATCTGACTGTTCTACGAACCTTGACCTTGACCTGATCATCTATTCGTCCAAGATGCTCCAATGTTCCGTCAGGTCGCCAGCGACTGATCAGAGATTGTGAACTGGTCTGTATCACGAAGCAAACAAGAATGGATAGTTACCCTAGATCTCCGGTATTAAACATCATCGAGCTGTAGTATTACCCACAGTGTTAATAGAAGCAGTGACAACAGACAGACGGTGAGACTGACCCATTTCCTGTAAAAGGATCCGCCTTGTAACGTTCGCTCGTCTTCTCGGGGAGGTTGAGGTACCCCCTTGTGACACAAGCGCCTCCAGCCCACATGAGGCCCGTGTGACCAATCGGAAGGGGTCGTAGGTCGTCGCCGAGAACATATACACTGTTATTGGGTGTCGGACGGCCTATACTTAAACTCGTTCCTGCAACATGTAGCTGCATGGTATTTACAATTGTAATCTGGAGAGGTCTGGTAAGTTCCTTTGCATCTCAAGGGGATGAATGTGGTGCCAAGCCACAAAGATCCTGCCATCCGAACACATTTCGCCGGTGCCCTAGTTCTGTTCTACCGTTTTTACAGGTGACCTCAGTATCGGCAGAATTGCACAAGGCCGCTTCAGAAGACTCGTTTTCGGATGTTCGTATCTTGTGGCTTCGGCACCGTATATGATTCTCACCTCAGTCGGTCCGCAACAATTATAGAACTGAACATGCTTAGCCCAGTTGTCGGCAAGTGCTACATTCGAAATTAGAATTTTAAGTTACCATCAAAGAACTCAAACTCTGTACCTTGAGGACAAGCTTCGCCTGCAACGGCGACTACCTTGACGTTGGGATAATCGGAGGGCTCGTGGGGACCAAGCATTGACGGGGTAGCGATGACTACATCAACCGTTTTCATGACGGCTCTCCACTCCTTAGATGTCTTTCCTCGAAGACAGAGGGTAGCGCCATTTGTAAGAGCACCCAAAATTTCCTATGAATGCCGATTGAGCAAGCAAAAAACTCTGCTATAAAT
Source organism: Neonothopanus nambi (assembly GCA_003987895.1). Taxonomy (NCBI): domain Eukaryota; kingdom Fungi; phylum Basidiomycota; class Agaricomycetes; order Agaricales; family Omphalotaceae; genus Neonothopanus; species Neonothopanus nambi. The sequence goes on from RCHF01000048.1 coordinate 24,138, forward strand.
TTTGCCGTACCCAGGCAGCCATATCGAATCCAATATTCATTAATTGCGACACACGGACACCCGGCGCCATCTTCAGATTCCCAGGAGCGAGGCAAAGCACTACTTCAGAATTAGCAAGTATAGGAATGGAAGCATAAAGTTATGAGTTACAATTAGTCACGTTCCCATGCTTTACATCGACACCTTTAGGTACTCCAGTTGTTCCTGTAGACTGCGTGTTAGAGGGTAGTGAAGGAATTGTATAAGACGTTCTCACCGCTCGTATAAATGATATACACGCTATCCTCAGGTGACGATTCATCTGCAATTCTTTCGCAAGTACAATCGGAGCTGCAAGCAGTGTCATCGAGACATATGATAGGTGCAGTCGTGCCGCTAACACGGTCGAAGAATCTACGGAGAATGAGGACTGCAGCCGCGTTTGAGTCGCGCAAAGCGTGTTCAATAGTCGAACTGGAGACTACGTTCCCGTCTAAAGGAACGTAGGCAGCCCCCGCTTTGAGTACGGCCATAATTCCAACGACCATGTGAATGGATCGTTCAACGAGAAGGCAAACGCGAGAATGACGCCCAATTCCGAGAGCGCGTAGACGAATGGCGAGACAGTTGGATTGGCGGTCCAGATCACCATAGGTGATCGTTTGGCCAAAGTTATCCACAGCAACGCTACTAGGATTGCGAGCAGCATGCGATTCAAAGGCATGATGGACACAATGAAAGGGAGGTGGGATAGTGCCTCCAAGACCGAAATCATAGAAAATCTTTCGATCAGCTGTAGTGAGGCTGTCCAGGGGTCCCAGATACTCCATAGTAGCAGCGGACGATTACATCCTTGAAGTTGAAATCCTGGAGTTTTAAAGAGTTGCGGCGAGGGGTAATGAGCTAAGGAGTTGTGTCATCAACGCCTTAGGCATGATTTCCACCTTGTTAATTGGTTACGACTTCCGAGCCAAATGCTACATGCTGTTTTCGTTTCGACGCGCATGATCATCTACGAGCCTTGGAATCTTCATAGCAAGACTTTTACTTGTGGTCAGACAGAGACTCACGGCATTTCGTCGGTACTATGGCAAAGGATTTTTGTCGGTTAGATTCAGTCATAGCGCCGACCTGAGCAAAAGCAGATGTTTTGCAACCACGCTGAACATAGGAAACGTGTGGAGAATAGCACTGAGATACCTTTGAAGGTAGTGTGCCTCCCACCAAATCACGTTGTCGGCCAATCTACTCTACGTGACATGTGTGGCTGTGCAATATGAATCCTTCCCGAATTTGAACTGCTTCAGTTCTCGACGTGGCTTCTACATTGAATCCTCAGGATTCCTCTTGCTTGTTTGATAGATCCATTCTTTATCGAATTCTTCTATCTGTGCCTCATCTGGAAACTGCCCATGCACCAGACTCCAAAACATCGTGCCGACTACTAAGTCAAGTAACGGAAATCATGAACATGATATTGACCCTTTTAGACCGCCACCAAACCGCCACTGCCCTTTACTGTATTCTCGATTAAGCAGTCCGTCACCTGCATGGTTTTCACTAGCCAATTTCGGGAAACGACCTCCCATCTCATATTTCGGGGTTCTGACCGCCCACTCTTGGCTGGATTACAAAAGCTTGGACTCAACCGCGAGGCCGACACTGAAATTTGAAAAAGGAAGAGTTCGACGAAAACTACGCGACCCTGAGCTTTTCAGCCAATAGTCGTTGCCTGGTCGTTGCACTTTCTGCGCTACCCAAAGGTTTATTGGATTCAGGAGCCAGAGGTCTTGTCTGTAAAAGCGATCAAATCGAACGTTTGTTAGCACGTACTTCATATCGCAGTACCCGGTTCGGAAGCTATAGACGGATTACAAGTAAGCAATAGATATGTCTCTGATATGTCTTTAGGATAATAATACATGGAAAGCAGAACATCAGACCACTAAAAGAAGATTGAAGCAAAACCCTCAGAGTCTACCGGAACCGTTGACGTTCTATCACCGACTTTTGTCTTGCATCTCGCGAGACACGCCTATAAGGGCACACGTCATTAGGCCAAGAAATAGGAGCATGCGCAGACAACTGTACCAGTAATATTCCATAACATCACTCTGGCCCAGCTTCCGAAGGAAGTTCTCGTCATGTGTGATGATGATGAGCTGGAAATTTGAGTGGTTTTTCCGTTCATTGATTATGCTAGACAGAGGAGCGAATCAGTGCCATTGTATGCTCCGACATAACTGCCGCTTACTCCACGAGGCTAGAGGCAAGGGCATCTATATTCTCGGTGTCAAGGGCATTTGTAGGTTCGTCCAGTGCCAGGATACCACAATTTTGGCCAAATGAGTCCGATAGTGCAAGTCGGATGATGATGGAAGCCAGCATTTTCTGGCCAGCTGAACATCGCCCTCGCATATCCATCTCCACCTGGTCCTTCGTCATTACAACCTGGACGTGAGCCAGAATCAGAAACTCGACGCATAAAAGAGTGCGAGAGTAACTATAACGTACTCGATAGTTGTATGACCGTTTGGATGCGCCTCCTTCAACGTCGGACCGAATCTTGATTCCATCGATGTCTAGATAGCACGTCAGAAGCTGAATTACACACACTCAGTAAGCCATGCTCACCGGTGCCTTGATAGGTCTTGTTCCAGAGATGCCTCATCGTGTCATTGACCTCCTCCATTTTCAGTCCATGGTACTTCATGATGGCGCTGCAAAGCATGTATAAGATACCTCGGTTTGAACTCTACTGTCTCCACTTACTTATCGAGGGCTTTCGCGTACTTCTCGAGATCATTATTAGCCATGTCTGACATCTAATACAAGATTCAGAGACAATCGCTGCTAGCCTGTAAACCGAAAATTTACCTTGACTTTGATCAGTTGCTCAGTGTAACGCTTGTTGATGTCCTTGAAATCCTTCTTGAGGTCACTCTCCCATGTCTCAAGTTGAGCTCTGTGAGAACTGAGCTCCCCGCCAATATGCGAATACTGTATACAAATGTCAGTAAATTTCAAGCCGAGCAAGGAGACCGATATGACTTACTTTGGTTTGAAGGTCATCTTCTTTCCTCTTTGCAACAGTCCACTTTTCGCTGAAGGTACGGCGAGCTTTGGCAGCTTCCTCCATGTCGTACGTCTCAATTTCAGCTTGGATATCTTTTATTTGTTGCAACAACTTGCGTACGCGTATATTGTCTCGCAAATTTGCCACCGTTGATCCGCTTTCATTGATTTCCTTGTCAATCTTTGAAAGCTTCTCTCGAGCCTGCTCCACTCGATTCTCAAGTTCTTTTACTTGAGTTTTCAATTCTTCAAGCTTCTCTTCACATTCTTGCTGAAGCCGAGCCCTCTTTTGTTGAACGTATCTAAGATTATCATGGTTAGTACCTAGATTGTATAAGCTTGATTTCCGGAATGAAGGACATACTTCTCCACTTGTTTCTGGATATCATGGAGTTTGTCGGCGCGACGATTCAGCTCTTGCGCAAGGCTTGCTAAGCTCGCAATTTTACTCTCCAGTTCTTTCTGCTGATTTTGATACTGCAGATCTAGAGCGTCAATAGGCCCTTGAGCTTCGCCGACATGTTTTTCAGCTATCTGTGGATGAGGCCAATTCAGTGTCAATCCATGATTTGAGACAATATCTTTAAAAACCTTTATTCTGCTGTTCATATCGTTGATATCCTTCTTCCACTGTTCAATCTGCTCCTCGTAGTTCTCCTTCTCCTTAATCTTACTCTTCAACTCGCTCACTTGTAATTGCATTTGGTGAACGTCACCTTCAATGTTCCGGATGATCGTGTTTTGACGGTCGCGCTCTTTGGTAATGGAGGTGCTTTCCTTTTCCAGTGTGCGGCTAGAAGGGGAATTTCAAGGTGTGTGCCACACTATATGATATTCTTACATACAGTTCCGAGCTCAAAGCTTCGATCTCGTTTTGGACATCCTCTGCAGTCTTTGTAGATCCTGAGGATGCGAGCTCGCTTTCAATGTTCTGCACCTCCTGCTGCAGGCGCGCAGCTTCCTTCTGAAGTCTTGAAACAGTTTTGCCTTGCTCCTTCAGGACCTGGATGTCTCGATCTTCCCGCTTGAGAGTTGCCAGTTGGCTAGACAGCTGGAAGAAGCATTCTCAGTCTTGGCAAGGAAAAATATGATTATACAGCTTACTTCCTCGGCTTCCTTACTAGATGACTCCACCAATTTCTCATTCTCAGCAATTTGAGCCTCTAACTCCGGTAGCTCTTTGTGCTGTATCGTATTCTTTGCCACCTCTTTGGGACGAATTTCTTGAAGACGATTCACTTCTCCTTCCCAGTCTTCCAGCTCTTCTTTGTATTTCTGGAGTTGTTCCGGAGAGGCTTTCTTAATCTCCTCATTGAGCTGGGGGAGTACTGAGCAGCGAAATAAGAGCAGTACCACAATCCATGACGTACATATATCTCAAAGACAGCCAGTTCATCCTGGTTAAGGTGGCGATTGCAGACAGTACACTTCTCTGACTCCCTCCCCTCTTTGAGTAGTCTTTGTAAGACCGGGCCACTGCCTGTGGCACTACTGACAGCTCTAGATCCAAGTATCAGTATACAATGATACATGCGGATGTGATGCCGACCTGCGCGCAAGCTCAACTTCCATCAAAGCTTCCTTCAGAGCTTCTTCAAAAGTGTCCTTGTCACCATAGTCAGCCTTCAACTGACTAGTCGCAACTGTTTGAAAGGTCAGATATATTCATAGTTTGTAGGGAGTATTTACTCTTTAGCTCATTACTGCGGGTCTCGAAAAGCTTTTTCTTATCCGAAAGAATTGCTTGCGCTTTCTGCATAGTTGCGTTGACGGTATTGACTCTACTTTCAAGTTCGAAAATTCGCGCTTCCTTCTCTCTAAGCCACATATGGGTCAGAGATAAAGGTACACAATGATGAAAATGAGATACCGAGAGATGCGTTCGACTTCTTCTTCTATAGAATTAGCATCGACATCTCTGTCCTCTAGAGAGCGGAACTTCTTATTGGCAAGCTCGACGCTGTATAGAACATCAGGCATGAACAGCCAAAAGCTGGAATGTACATACACTTGTTCTATTTCGCTCTTCTTTAGTTTGAGGTCCTTGCGTTTCAAGTTCAGATTTGCGCGCGACTCAGCTTGCATGTTCAATGATACGAATTCTGAATTGAGATCATCTCGACGACTGTCAGCATTCCTTCGTTTTTCCGCATTCTCAGATAGCTTCTCGTCGTATTTCGCAGCCTTCGTTTCGGACTTCAATTTCTCCAAACGCCTGTTCTTCTCTTCCATATCGCCCGTCACGATGTTTAGCTCCGAGGAGAGCTCCTGACAGTTGTCAAGTGCACGCTCAGCCTTTGATATGGAGGAATTGCGCTCGTTCTTAACTCGTATGAGCACAAGTAAGTCAATATGAAGAGAAGGCAACAAAAGCCGCGCGCACAATTTGTTGACGGAGCGTAGTCCGGCTGGCTTTGTGCTTCTCGAGTTCCCCTGCAAGTTGCCTCGACCGTACATTGTATTCCTCCTGTGCAGCCTTCCGCTCCGCCTAGATAAATCATGTTAGCTCATCAGCTCGCGGAAAGTGGCTAGCTAGGGGTTAGGTCATACCTGATGCTTCTCTAACTCATTGTTTTGCGTTCGTCTTAAGTCCTCTAGCTTCGAGATGAACTCAACGACCTTGGAGGCTTCCAAGGGTTCGTGAGCGAAGCCTTTGATCCCAAATTTCTCGCTAATCTCTTTGATGAGCTGCTCGCGATCCTTGAGGCGTTGCTCTTGTTGCTGTAACAGGGGGTGTTACGAGTGAATTCGCTAATATCAAAAGGTTTACTTACCTTGGCCACAGCAGCGTGCTCAGACCGTTCACTCACGAGAGCTAATTGTGTTTTACGAGCTTGGGCCAGCTCATCATCAAGATCTTGCTTGCGGTCTTCTTCAACTTTCCGTGCTTGCTTCTGGGTGTTGATGTGTTCAGAGAAGCGGTCAAGACGTTGTTGCAGTTCTTCGTCAGTGCCTGTAATATATATAAGAAAGAAAACACTAAGCACAGTTTATGTGCCACATGCCAACTATCTCCTGAAGGTTCATCCTCGCCTCTTCATAGTCATTTTGATAGCTGTTTTTCTTTTCTTCCAGCGACTCCACCTTTGTGTAAATTTCACGGAACCGGGTTGCGTACTCGTAGTACTTCTGATTAGCCTCGACAACGGCGTCATATTCCCTTTTTGCCTCGTCATATTCAATCTCCTTCGATGCAATGGTCGACGAGAGATCAGCAATACGTCCTCGTAATTTATCAGCATGTGACTTCTCTCGAGCGAGACCTTCAAGACGTTCTTTCTCAGCCTTGAGTTCAGCTACTCGATCCTTACGGAGAGCTTTGATGTTGTCGAGTGCCTTTGTGTACCTAGCGGACTGTTAGTAGCCTACACCTTTCCGTGGAGATAACCAGATTCTGCTGACCGTGTTGCTTCAAAGATATCATCGAACTTCTTCTTCAGGATAGATGGCTCAGCAAGAGGCCAGTAAGAGTCCTCTTGATGACAGAAGATTACATTTTCCAGCACGGACTTCGAGACGCCTAATAATTGCGGGATTTCCGTGTCCATTTCCGCGCATTTAGTGGAAATAACGCCTCTCTGTTGTGGTGCAATTGACTGAGTACCGGAATTCTACGAGAGGGAGACGTGAAACGCACCTTGCCACCTTTCTCCGCGTTCGAATCGGAAAGTGCTAAAATGCCTTCCAACGTCTTCATAGTCAATCCGGCCGACTTCTTCGCCGTCACGCTCAAATTTCTAACGGCAAGCATCCTTGTCCCATTCGCAGCATGGAAGCGAAGTTTGACTTGAGCTTTAACCTCCTTCTCATTGGCCATTTTCGGGTCATGTACGAACGCGCCACCTCGAGTATTTGGAGGCTGATCTCCAGTGGTGGCATACTTCAAGCACTCGATGATAGTCGTTTTCCCGCTTCCATTATGGCCAACGATCACAGTAACAGGTGAGAAGAACTCGATAACAGAGATTTGCTTGTCGTCAAAAGAGCGTATACCGCGAATTGCTAGCTTGTTCAGTGAAGACATGGCATTGAGCGGACAGAAGTGGTAAGTTCAAGATTTAAATGCTCCCGAATACAGAGATAGCTGAGATTAAAGACCCAAAAGCTAGAGGAGAATTAGAGAAGTTCGTCTGTTCTGCAAGTCGCACTCCAGACGCGATTCTGAAATGTCACAAGTGACAACGACGCGACGTTATGTCACAACTTTCCGCGCTTACGCCCTCTGAGTAACCTCTGAGTCAGAGTCTGACGCGGCCGCCTCTAGGCTGAGGCTCTCAATAGCTCTCAGCTATGCCTAGTGGCAACTTACCTGTCGAGCTCATCCTATGCATTCTAGATCATGTATACTATAAGAACGATACTATCGGCAACTTCTTTTTAGGCAGATCCCCCGACTATCAGGTCTTGGCTACATGCTCCCTGATTGATTCAACATGGCGAGCACCAGCCCAAAGTCTTCTCTTCAATCACATCGCAATTCATTCTGCTCCATATTTTGCTGAAAAGGCAAAGATGTGCTCTGTCTCTCCTGATGAACCAATCTCGAGGCGCTGGCAGACCTTATTTGGTTATGTCAGAATACTGGAAGTGGTGTTGAGCGCTAGGTCATCGAGTCTTTCTCGATTCTGCGAAATTAATGGCTTTAGACGGCTTCTAACTCGCTGTACTCGGTTGTATGAACTCAAAATCCATGCTATTGGAATATTCTCCCTAGCACCGCTCGAAGTTATCGGCGTCCAAGATAAAACTTCCTTTCCATCGCAACTTCGTGCACTTCATCTTGCGGACTGCAGTGTTCAATCCCCGATAATATATGAACTACTCTCCATCTTTCCATCTGTTCAATTCTTGACGGTTGGTGTCGAGATTGCTGCCAAACCACCTCCAAAGTTCCCTGGATTTCAATTGTACCAGCTAGTTTTGCATCGCAGCCTTTCCACCGATATTTTCACCTGGCTCTTATCAAACTCGGAGGACACACTTTGTGTCGTCGAACTGCGCGATCTGCCAAGCATCGGTATCCGAGATGCTTTGCGAAAACATCAGCACCAACTCCAGTCACTGCGATTGATGCGCTTCAACAGGCGCTCGGCAGAGATAGTGCAATCGTGCGATACCCTTCAGGAATTGGTACTTGTGGGTCTTTCCTCAGTAACTCCATTACGAGAGCTACCGACCACACTAGAGTGTCTTACCCTGGTTCGCTGGGTCTTTGACGGCGCGACCCTATTCACTTTGGCACCCGTTATCCAATCTTTGCCAAAGCTGAAGCTCTTGAACTGTGACCAGAGTTTTCAACTGTCTGACCCGGGCTTTGGTGCTGTGGAGAGTATATGTAAATCAAAAGGTATCAAGTTACAGGTCAGTCGGCCAGAACCATGGCCGGTGAGTTGCATGTCTCCTAAAGTTACAGTCCAGGCATGTTCTGACTCTGTCACCTTTGTAGAATGACGAGCCAGTTAAGATATCTCGATTTCCTCGGGGCAGGTCTACAAGTCATTTTCGCCTCATGAATCAATTTGATTTGATTGACCAAGTTGGATTCCTCTCATAAATACCCTTATGTCTACCTGTACCTTATATGTACAAGAATAGAGCCGTACATGTAGGACTTTCACATATCTAGTTTTTATGTAGTAAGATTAAATGTAAGTATATATATGCAAGCAAAACCAGAGCTGAGCTTCAGCGCTTCAGCTTGGCTCAAACCTCAAGCGCCCAGAGGCATCCGAGACTTGTTTGGCATTGGCGTGTCAAATACACCGGATTGTCCACGGTCTTTAGTGCTGTCCGCTCAAGACTAAAAGCACAGTGATGTTCAACATTCTGCGGCACTCACCAAAATGTCGGCCGCTACGTCTCACCCGGAATTTTGCTGAAGTTGTCTCTGTAAATACGTCGCAGAACGTTCCTGCGCCTCTCGCTGGCGCAGTCGACCAACCACCCTCAGGCGCTATTGCAGGTTCCAATGCTACCCAGACCCCGTCTTCGAATGCTTCATCTGAAATAATTCGAGCTGTCAGGCCAGGAAACCGTGCTCCTGTAAGACCTGATCATGGTCTCTATGCTTTCTTCCGTAAGAGAGAACAGGGAGTGGACGGTAAAACATACGAAGGAGAGGCGCAGTACGAGACTATCGGCGGGAGTATAATTGCAGAAAGTACACCAAGCGGTATGTTTTGTTTAATCTTTATGGTATATACAACGGTACCTCTCATTAAGAACTGCAGGACGGTCGTGGAAAGCTTCGGAATTGCGTCTCAAAAGTTTCCGAGACTTGCACACTCTGTGGTATATTCTCTTAAGAGAGAGAAATTTACTTGCCACACAAAAAGAAGAGGTCAGGCGGCTTGGAGTTATGAAGCAATTACTCAATTTCAGCAATCGTGTCAGACAGGTCGGTAGTTCCTACTCCGTGCTGTATTCTCTGCCTAACTGTCCTCGCCCCTGATAGTGCCGAAAATCTATGGCTCGCATCAAATATGTGCTAAATGAACGACGTCTTGCATATGAAGGTGCCCTCCAACTCGCAGAAAAAGAGAAGCAGGATCATATAGACAAAATGGTTCTGGAATACCAGATCGCTGAGCACGAGAAGGAGCGAGCACTTCTTGAGAAAAGGTGGTTACATATGGAAAGGAGAAGAGCAGCAATGGCAGCGAGGAGGATGGAGCATCAGACCTTGGAGCAGCCGCAAAGTCTACACGAAGTCGAGACAGCGTCCAGCGCCGCAACTAGAGCTGAAGGGTCTGTCGAAAAAGCTGTATTGAAGGAGGACGTAGAGGCTGATAGCGCTGCACCCGTTAACCATGAGACCGAAAAAGCCAACTCTGTGTCTCAACCTCTTGTGCGCGATCACCATTCTCAAACTCCGGAAACCGCATCGGAAGCGGCAACAGCTGGTTTATTCGGAGATGCTGATAGTGGGACAAGAGGTAGGCGTAGACGGTAGTACGGATAGCTCATAGTACACATCTCATTAATGCAAACTAAAATTCTTGCATTTACGTCGCCATGAGAATATGCTATGAGGTGTGAGGTGACGTCCGAAGTGATGTACGTCGGTGTGGGTGAGATTTGGCCCAGAATTTCATTTCCTCTGAAACCCAGCAATCCTTCACAGAGGAATCTTCATACATCTCCAACTGTCTTCTCCCTATTCTCATGAGATGTTCAATAGCACTAACATCCCTTGGTGACACACTCGACGCGTTTTTCCGGAATGTGTATCTTGTATAGATCGAGAATTTCTCTCGGACGGACGACGGTTTAGTGTTGACCATGCGAAGTGCTCTGCGATAAATCTAACTTCAATATCAAGAAGGAAATTCAGTAAGATTCGAACCGTCTATAAAGAGTTAAAACTTCTTTCTGCAGTCCGGACTTCCGCAGAGATGACATCGAAAGTAAAGCCAAGTTGTGTCACTTGCACGTGCATCTGTTCAGTTACCAGTAACCAAGTCAATTGTAGCAGGTGTCATATACAAGGTTGCAATAACGCATTGTGCAGGGGCTACAGCTGCCTTTTATGATTAGCCTCAGTGCGTTCAGGATACGGGGACAGCGAGGAGAAAGCTCGCAATTAATATATATGTGTATACATGTATGTAAGTAAAGGGGGTTTGTAGTTCTGAGTCTACTTGTTGAGCAAAATCTCGTTTCTTCAGGGGAAAGGCCATATTTGAGAATCGCTCGGAGCTACATGACCTGCGGCCTTGGAGCAAGAAAGACTCTTGACATCCATTTGATCTAACCCAAAGTGCTCACTGCTCTGAAACTGATCCAGCACTCGTCCTAACTTCTCCGGAAGAGGAAGTTTGTAGAAACCCTAAGTTGTCCCTCAACATCGTTGGCCAGCCATAGACCATACGGATTTTGCATGCTTGCTTCAGCACTAGCCTGGCAAATAATGTTGCCTAAAGTCCTGCGCACTATATAAACCTATAACAATCGATATGTGCTCAGATAATGCTACCATAAGCCAAATCGCATTGCAAACTCCCGAAGATCGTGTAAGATTGTTGAAGCAAGCATATATCAATGGGTACACTCACTATGAGCTTGGAGCAAGGCAGTCCAGAGCAGGATTAAGAAAGCTATGTATAGAACCAAGCGAGACGTCAAACTTCATGTGACCAAACTCAAAGTGAGAACCAACCTATGAAATTTCCTCAAGAAATCCTTGAACAATAAGATGCTCAATATCCGCACGCCGGACCATGAACCTATGCCCTTTTTGAAAGTCGATAGTACCCAGCTCGGTCTGGATCACTCCGCAATCCTTGACGACATGTACGAGAACATGCAGGTCCTTGGGGGGATTCGTGATACTGGCAGTTATATCCAACTCGTTTGAGAACTCTGAGCGAAGTTCCATCACTGAGCTATTGTACTGCCGAAGGTAATCAACCTCATGCGGAGAAAGCTTGCTCCTGATGTCTTGATTGGAAAGGATATGAGGAAGAGCACCACCAATAGCCCAGTACAAATCTCTGAGCCGATCTATACGATGAGAGTGATAAGCCAAAAGACAACGTTTGTTCCGAGAGATCGCGGTCTGAATAATCAGGAGGGCAGGAGGAGGGCCACCACTCTCTTCGACTGCTGCTTCGAGCGATTCGGCGGCGCGTTCGAGATCACGCTGCTCCCGAATGAGAGAACGAACAAGAAAGTCATTATATTTGAGTAGGGTGTCTGTCTGAGTTGACCGACGCGACTCCATAACTAGCTGAGTGGCGAGGTCGCCGAATTGACGCGTATCGCTCATCGTAGAACGCGATGAAGAGGTAAGTGTCACATATTGTCACATTTGTGACAATTATTTTCAGCCCTTCCTCTGTTCTTCGACCGTTCGACGTACTCAACTAGTAACATAGTTGAAATTTCTGAATGCTTTTAGCTCGGCGACTTCAATGGATTAATGTTTCTCGAATAATTTCTAAGCAAAACCGTTATTCGACAACAGGTGGAGCTTCCGAACCTTTTCAGTATTGCAGGGATTTCGTTCGAAAACACGACTATGAATCGTATCTAGTCTCACAGTTCTTTCCAAAAGAGCTTCAAGGTGGGTACTTTGCACTCAAAGCGTTCTCCGTGCGTCAACCTCTTTTTCTAGAGTGTGTGCTAAATCTGAATGCTCGTAGACGGAACTGGCCATGATTCAAGATAGCGTTTCAAACCCTACCATTGGCATGATGAGAATGCAGTTCTGGAGGGACGCTGTGAAGAGCATTTCTATTGTTCGTCCTTGTGTATTCAGAGGCTTTAGTTTCATTCATCATTTTTATTTACAGGGTAACCCACCACACCATCCAATTGCGTTGGCACTGTACGATACATCACTTAGAGCCAATTTACCAGCTTACCATTTCAAACGAATTATCGATGCCCGCGTGAGTTGCTCTTCAGATCACATTGTGTGCTGCGTGACTGAAAGATCCGAACGTGAAGGATGCTGAACTCCAAATGCCGGTCCACCTTACCGTCGACTCCCTGACAGCTCATGCTGAGTCGACCTCTTCTACCTTGCTATATCTATTGCTGTCCTTACTTTCCCTTCCGTCATCCACGCTGTCACATACAGCATCACATCTTGGGGTAGCTCAAACTTTCACTACCCTCCTTCGTGCGGTTCCGTTTCATGCCAAAAATGGACGCATGGTAATTCCTGCTGAGATTACCGCAAGGCATAAGGTGGTCCAAGAGGAAGTGTTTCGCCAGGGTCCGAACGCTCAAGGTATAGACGATGCAGTGTTCGAATTTGCGACGCTGGCCAACAATCACTTGATTACCGCTCGAAAAATGTTTGAAAAGGGGGGATCCGAAGGCGAAGTGCCACCAGAGGCTATGCCTGTGTTCCTGGCAGGAGTGAGTACCAGAGTGATTTTCGATCTTGTCGGGTGATACTGATACATCAGATACCTTTCCTTTTCATTGGCTTTAGGTTCCAGTGTCAAGTATTCTCAAACAATTGGAGGAGCTTAACTTTGATGCGTTCAACCCACGCCTACAGATGAAAGACTGGAAACTACCATGGAGGATCTGGAAGGGTTACTATCAACGGACATTTTGAGCTTGTAGATGTATCAGAATTAAACTTTTTTTTTTTTTTTTTGCATGGGGCACGCATCTCCCGCGATTGAAATATAGTCACGACTCGCGAAGCAACAAGCGAGCCTGATTTAGTAGTGCCTGATACGGCAGCATAACTCCGATCGCATTACGCCTTTCCTCTTGACCACCAACTGCTTTGTCTTTTCTCTCCTCTCCTCGTCGTGGACGACGGCGAGTCGCTATCTTTCATTTATAATCACTCTTGATACTCAATCATCAAGGCGTTATGGACCGTCTTTGTGGTATGTGCTTCCACTACTTCACAAGGTCCCTGTTATATGACGCATATTCTACATTATCTCCTGTGGCAGACGAAATTCTTCAGCTGATATTATATGAGCTGCACGATCCAAGTTCTTTCGTTCTTCTTTCAAAACGCTTCTACCATTTCTCGCAAGATTCCTACACTCGTGCTCGCTATTTCCTGACACGCTATGGCCCTGCACAAGCCGTATACGAGGCCCTTGGGCGCGGTAAGATCGTGAATGAAAGAGTACTTGATGTATGTGATCTATTAATGCTCGTTGCCATGAAGCTTGCTCACTTTTCATATGCTTCTCACCCATCATACTCTCCCTATAATACATCATTGCCATCGGCAGATTTTGATGTCCAGCGGCGCACATCTCTCCAGATATCTCATACAAGTCGCCATGCATCATTACTTCTTCACTCAGTCTCACTTCATCAAAACAAAATGGGTCCGTAGTGTTCCTCTTCCAGTATTTGCATATTTCCTGCAGCTTGCATCACAACGTTACGGCGAGATACCGCGTGAAAAGGTGTGTAGATACTCTGTGGGATTTCGCCGCGAGTTTGATTCACGGTGCCACTTGTAGGGACTTGATGACGGATCCATCTTCTCTTCATTCCTCAAGGAGAGTCGGTACCCTGCAAGCCTTAGGCAAACCAGCTGGGAAACAATTCGTGAAATCCTAGAGAAATATAATGTGCGTCGACCTCCCATTACTATTGGCGGAATAATAACACCTTGTTCTAGTTTATCCCCTTCTCTACCAAGGTATCATCATTCCAGCAATAGCCAAGTTCTAATTCTTACTTGATGACTACCCGAAAGGATCCCTTAATGGCACAGTTTCCGCTGGTGCTGGCTATTGAGCCACGACTACTACCGTATGCTGTCAGAAACGGCTTCTATATGGACAGTAAAGTGCGCATTGTCATTCAATGCGGAGATAGTTACTTACTTTTGCTATAGTATCGCGACTTTGTTTTCCGCAAAATGTTTGAAAGTGTCCCATCAGCAAATGACCGAACCGTAGAAGACATTGTGCAGAATGTCCGGGAACTCTGTCGACTGGATTCCACGTGCGTTCCGCTCTGTAGCCTTCCATTGTGTCAAGTCTCAAAACTGTTATCTGCAGGATGTTCCTAAGCCGCACTGTCGCTGCGGAAATATGTATGGAAGCCAAACTTAATGAGACCGGATATAATGCCTTGAAAGTTCTCGACAAGTCTGGCGACCTCCTGTTTGACTTATCGTAAGTTTGTATCGGTCATCAGAGTAATAAGTAACTGAAATCAATGTCGACAGGTCTGTTGTAGAAGAACTAATCAAGGTATCGTCTGCCTATCTAAGTCATACATCCGGTGCAGATCTAACACTCTGCCATTAGCTTTTCCTTATGACCCGTTCAGTCACGTCCTCCAACAATCAAATAACTCTTCGACATCTATTTACCGATTTTCCTTCTTCCGATTCCATTGTCCGTCTAGTCATTCTCTTGACTGTCTTCTTGTCTCCTGAGAATCACCATACTCCTGTACCCTCGATTAAAACAAAGTTGGAACCTTTACAGCTCGGACCCTTAACGCGCGTGGACATGTATAATTTATTGATACATCCGTTCATGGAAAGATTTAATCCCATTTTCGAATATATGCGCACAGAAATGGAATCGTCGGACGAAGGTCGGAAGGGTCTCAATCAGAAGGAGATGAGGGCCGTTATTGAAGATGTCGCAGCTAGGTTACTGGAGATAGATTGCAAGGTCCGTTGAGAGGTCGCCATTTTCGAGTTTTTTTTTTAAAGAAAAGGTTTCTGCAGGGTAAGATGTTGAAGAAATTGCGTGAAGGGAACCCCAGTGTCTATGACACCATCATATGGGCTGTCATGGACAATCACCAGCTACGAGTAGACGACCTACCCCACTTTGATGACATCAATGCTTGCGCGAATTATCGAGCGAAATTATGTCGAGAAATATCGTTCAAACCATCAGTAGATATGTACTTTTGGGATGGACTCCCCCGTACGGATGGTCCAGGTTTGGGGCCTGACAGTGCTGGTTCTAAGAGCGAAGACACGATGGAGATCGTATCTGATGAGGGGCAGAAAGTGGCTAACTCCGAGTTGGTGAGTTTTATTAGTATATCGTTTAGTGACGCTTGTTTGGCCAATGCGAAAAGGCAGGGTGAAATTGGCCAAGAGTCCTTGACCACTATGATACGTCAAGACGAGCTGCTTCCCGCGAGAACTCGGAGAAGAATGTACTTCCCCTATCTCTTCTCTGAATCACATTTATCGCACTTTCCTGTGGGTGAGTTGTCGTATATCTCAGATCTCTGTTGGAAGTAATTAAGACGTTTTCATTCAGACTCTGTTCAAGTTAGCAAATGGATTAAGAATGATTTCGGAGCAAGAAGTAGCGTTACCGCTGTGTTCATGACACATGCAGTAGTGAACGGCAACGGTTCGGTTGGTCTTCAGTTCCTTTTCGTTCCCACCAAACGCTGATAGTTTATCTCCTAAAGATACTTCGATACTATTTGCATGATAGTGCATCTTCGCCTGTCCCAGTCACCCTTAAACATTTTCAGCTGCTTGCTCGCCTTGGCCGTGAAGTGGTAAGTCTTCCTCAGGCGTAAGCCAGTCTCGATTTGAACATTACTCTGCTAGAATTACACACTTTTCGTAGCGATCCAAGCTGGTGCTGAGTTCTTCCGTAGTGAAGACGATTATATCAGCAGGTGGGACCAATCGAAGAGAACTTACAACCGAATGAAATCCAAGTCAAAGGGATCCAGAGACAGCGTGTCGTTTCCTCAGGTTTCTGTAGTTGTCGAGCACCCCAGCTCTGTGATTTCTTCAGGCTCTTCTAGTCGAGGGAAAAAACGTCCTCGTAGAAGCGTTGCAGCAATCTCGTCTTATGTGGTCCCAGATTCTGATGATGATGAGTCGCTGGACATTGACCGGAGCTTCACGACCGAAGAGAAATTGGCTGACCAGAAGAGGAAGGAGGTCGACCACTTAAAGACTTGGATTAAGCACTTGTCAGAACTTCAGAAGGCGGAGCAAGCGAAGGTAATCATTTTACCTTCAGACCTATAACGCAATTGACATGGTACACGCCACAGCTTCGAGACCTCAAGAAGCAGCTCGAGATGGGTGCGGAGCCCGGCTCGAAGGTGCGCGTGGACAAGGTTCGTTTTTTGCACCTTAACTTTGAAGAAGGATATTCATATTTGTATCACCATACAGAATGAGTTCCTCAAATCCTTATCTTCCAGTTTGCGCTCGCTACGGAAATATGCGCAAGAAAGACGTGCCGTTTTTAATGAATTGGGCGGTGAGGAGAACACAGATGGCGATGACGACGAATACATTTATCGGACCTCACGATCGAAGAAAAGAAAATTACGAGCTTCTGCCTAGGAATCGCATTTCTCCACGTTTCTCTTTCATTGCATTAAACCCTCATGATTAGGAACCATGCTTACTTACCATTTCGCATACGCATCTCATTGCACGGCACATTCACATATCACTTCATTCACGAACAGTCATATACTTTACTCTACTTACCATCAAAGTAATGTTGTACTCATGTAAATCCACTCACTATACCACGTCTATAATAAACGCAAATTCTAATATACATATCGGTAACGAACATCGCGATCGCCGAGTCTCTGTCTGTCTTCGTCGTCCAACGATAAGTGGCCTTTATATTCTTCCTGATTCAACAAGGCTTCTCGTCTTCTGTTTTCGCGCGACAGATAGACCCACAAATATGTGGCGACGACACTTGAGAAGAGAAGAT